>CM057346.1:135457762-135465262 GCA_030015575.1 Agapanthus africanus
TGTGTTCGCTCAATAAAAGTTCCAGAAGATATTAATCGTAAATAAGAACATTGTTTACGAATAAACACTAAGAAAAATTCACATTCAAATACATAAGAATTGTATAGGAACCGAAATATTCTTTTATTTTCTTTTGAAAAAACATAAATAGATTTCTTCTGACTAATGAGAAGACTATTCCAATTATGATATTCGTGAAGAAAGAATCGCAATAAATGAAAAAAGGGAACATCTTGAATCCGCATTGAAGAATTTGAACCAAGATTTCCATATGGATGGATGAGGTATTAGTATATCTGAGACATAATTTAAATGCGATAATTTGTCCTCTAAAAAAGGAAAAATTGAATGAATTGATCGTAAATTATAATATTTGGTATTTCTTTTTTTTCTTCGAAATAAGATACTAATCGCAGCAAGAATGGAATTTCTACAATAATTGCAAAACTTTCTGATATCATTTGAGAATAAAAATGAGAATAAAAAAATTGTTGTGGTTTGCCCAACGAATCTATTTTGATTAGAATCATTAACCGAAGAAATAAAAAATTCTGTTGATAGATTCGAATAATTAAACGTTTTACAAGTGCTAAACTAGATTTATTGTCATAACCAAAAACTTCAACAGATTCGTAAAAAATCGAACTATTTAAACCATGATCATGAGCAAGTGCATAAATATACTCGTGAAAGAGTAACGGATATAGGAAGTGTTGTTGCCGAGATCTATCCTTTTCTAAATATCCTTGTAATTCTTCCATTGACTTACATTTCTACTTGAATCAGAAACAGTAGGCATTTCTTGGGTTATCAAATTATACATAGTGCAATATGGTCAGAACGGGATATGTATGGAAAAAAAATATATACCCGGAAACAGGGAGTCGAATGAACAGATCTTTTTCCTCTACCCTTCTATCCAACGGGTTATCTTCGTTATAATTACCAGAGGGTCAAAAATCTTTTATTTTGCAACTGATCGCTCTTTTGACTTTGGAACAAATTCTTTTTGTCAGTATACTGTTTTCTTCTACACATTCGTTTCCAATCCATAATAGCGAATAGTTAGGATTTATTAAAAAAGAAAAAAAAGGTCCACTCACAGAAGAACCCTTCCCCGCATCAGGCACTAATTTTTTTTAACGTCTAATTAGATCGGGTAATTATTAAAATTAAGAATAGAAGCTCGTTGCTTTTTTTTTACAAGAATTGGAGCCATAGAGCTCTATCCATTTATTCACAAGACCCTACTGTAAATGTGAATTTCTTTTGTCCTCTTCCAAAAGAAAACCCAATTTTGAAATGATCCGGTAAGGATCAACTAAAATTCTACTAAAAAATAATAAGAATAGAATAAAAAATTTAATTTTATTCTTATTATTACGACATGCTGTTTTTTCCATCCATTACCTTTCAGGATCAGTCGCGGTCTTATAGACTCTACCAATAGCCTGACGAATTCGTTGCTTCATCCAAATGTGTAAAAGATCATAGTCGCACTTAAAAGCCGAGTACTCTACCGTTGAGTTAGCAACCCAGATAAATATGATATGTAGATGTTAGATACGATCAAAAAAGATTAATTGAATTGCACTGTACAACTACGTCAAAACATTGAACTAACAAAAAAAATATATAAAGGAGAGGATTTTATGATCAATTATAAGAACCAAAATAACAAAATGAACAGATCGGATTAAAAAACAACGGATTCAAAATAAAATGTCAAAATTTATACATTTATAGACCCACGTTTTTCTAAAATTTTTGATTTTCATAGATCTTGTATAACTATAACAGTAAATCCGGCAAACCCATCATTTGACTGAAGTAAAGGAAAAACCAATAGGGGTCGTAATAAACAGATCTATTTATCTACGATCGAATTATATTTGTTCGATACACCATTGTCAATATGAATGGAATATTAAGAAAAAAAATTCAATTAATTTAATTAAGTAAATAAAATAAGGATTTGTGTTGGATTGGCACAACATAAATAAGAAATTTAGATGAAAACAAGATAAAGAAAAGGTATGGAAAAAAAATAAAAAATATCGGGTTTATTCAATCAATAGAGGTACAATAAGCAAGGTTCGTCCCTTGTTTGTTGATGGATTCATATTCCCACAACAAGAAAAAAGGTAAACTAAGTATAAATAGAGCAAGAAAAGAGCAAATTGTGGGTAAATAATTACCCAAACTAGATACTAGTTACCCTTCCTTTTTTTATTTCTTTACGATTTATTTAAAGAATTCTGCCTTCCTTAAAATATAATGAACAGTTCCTGTAGGTTGAGCACCTTTTTCAAGGAAATAACGAATAGCAGGAACGTTTAAATAAGTTTGATTCTGTATCGGATCGTAAAAACCCACTTTTCGAAGATCTCTTCCTTCTCTTCGGGATCGAACATCAATTGCAACGATTCGATAGATCGCTCATTGGGATAGATGTAGATAAACAATACCCCCCCCCAGAAACGTATAGGAGGTTTTCTCCTCATACGGCTCGAGAAAAAATGATTCTAATATTTCTGTATCTAATGGTAAATAGATCAATAAACTCATGAATTAAACTTTGAGTCGTTTTTTGTTCTTACTTACAGAAAAAAAAAGAAATATCATTCGTACTCATAACTCAAGTTGGGTAATTCTGAAAAAGTTCGAAAGTAAATCCTTAGACATTTCTTGAGTCGTCTCTAACCTTTTTTGTTTGTCTCGTCTCAAATATATTTTTTCTCCGCATTATAATAAAATTATTGAGACAATTGAAAATAGTGTTTCCTTGTTGCAGAATCTTTTCTTTTTTCTTTGTAAAATCATTAGGTTTAGACATTACTTCGGTGATCCTTACTCCCCCCCCCCTTTTTTTCAAATGGCAGCAACATACCTTTTGTTTTTTGTTATTTCTTTCTATGGAAAGGAAAGATAATACGAACGATTGATTCCCTTGTAATATAATATACTTTGAATTTGAATTGAAATGAAAAGTTTTACTTTACCAATTCCGACAAATTTTACTTTTTTATTTCAAACTTGTTCGAATTTGAATCCCTCGATTTTTATTTCAATATTGAGGATATACTTACAAAGTTGGTCTAACTTATTAATTGTTACTAACCCTAGATTCTTCCCCCTGATAAATGAATCAATGCTTTTTGCTCGAGCTCCATCATGTACTATTCCTATTTACCAACCCAACACAAATTAGGCTCCTAACAGGAACAGAACAAACTATGTCGATTCAAGAGCATCTTCATTCCTATAGAAAATGGTGGATGTAAGAATCCACAGCGAATCGTGTCCTTCAAGTCGCACGTTGCTTTCTACCACATCGTTTCAAACGAAGTTTTACCATAACATTCCTCTAATTTAATTTAGAACCGGTATGGAATTGATTCAATATGGAATCATGAATAGTCATTGGCTCAACGGTATATAAGACTTTCTATGTATTTATGGATAGATAAATAGTTATCCGAAAAAGTCTTAGACAGGATTTAAGTTATTTCACCCCATATTCTATCATATGAACGAAACATATTTCTAAAAAAGACGAATAAAAGGGTTTACTTAAGTCTTATTTACTTTATATCTTCAACAAATTGTTCGAGATGGTAAATCATGAAAAGGATCCCTTTTTTCTAGAACAAATAAATTCTAAACCTCAAAAGAACGTCCTTTACCTTTAATGGATTTCCAATTCCGGAACAAAATAAGTTATTAACCAAATATAAGCTATTCCGATGACTAGAAAGGGTCGGAAGTTTCTCTATAATATAGATTTTTTACACTTCTTCGAGTACCAAGGTTCATAAAAATGAAGTAAAAATAAAAATTGTTTTTGTTTTCATCATTAGTATGGAATAGAAAAGGTCTCGTGTAAGGTAAGATTAAAGTCGTTATTCTTTCTTTCATCTGAAAGAGAAAATAAGAATCAAGAATAAGAAAAATAGAATCTTTTCGTATCCATGATATACAACGAAGAATTGTTACCGGGGGTAATCATGGATATTTAAAGAATCACAGACCCTTTTGACTTAACTAAAGAGCCACTGTTACTGAAATAGAACAAAACAATACAATAACAATACATAATATATATTATATATACATAGGACTTGCTCGTTTTATATTATACATATACAGACAGATTTTGTTTTACTTCAGGTTCAAGAATCTTTCCGCCAATTACATATAAAGTCAAAGAAATGGAATATATAAATTTCCAGCCATTTCATCGTTACATTACATTGATTTCAAATTCTTTATTTGAATAAGATAAAATACAAAAAAACGGGATCCAGATCAACTCGTTTTTCCTATTTTTTTCCCAGCTTTAAAAGTTTTAAGACGAACGATGAAATTAAATTAATAGCAAAAACTATGTAATCTTTAGTCTCCACATAAAGTGTGGAATTAGGATACACCTTTTATTTTCTTTAGGGGGAATAGAATAGAAAAAAGGCTTTTTTCTATTTCGATTCAGAATGCATCATGTGAGAATTCTCATTTCATGGATATGGAACACAAAGTTTCCCGAAGTAACTAATTTCAATATGAATATGAGTATGACATAGTAGTAGTACAAACATACTCTGAATGGAAATGATACACCCAAAATTCTTTATTCAAAATTCAAATAAAGAATAAAAAAAATATCTTTATTTCTACCCGTACACTCGATCACGTTTGTGAGAAACCAAACGAAAGAAAAGATAGAATTCTTAGAATTATTCCTAAGATTCAGAACAAAAGGTGGAATCACATTATATCCAAAATTAAACTAAACAGAAAATTGTTAAAGAGAAGAATCTTTCGTTTCTGGTGAAGACGATCTGGGACGGAAGGATTCGAACCTCCGAGTAACGGGACCAAAACCCGCTGCCTTACCGCTTGGCCACGCCCCATTTAGATTTCGAATTTTTATTCGACACTAATAAAGAATAATATTTGTATTGGTCATTCGTCAATCCCAACCCAAATACATATGAAATACATTGCTCCTAGGATTCAACACATGTAAATATAGAAAAAAATTATTGATCATTACATAAAATTCAATTAAGATATTGTATGAAACTATAATTCCTTTCATTCTCAAATGAGAATACAAGGAAAGATTTTAGATTTGGTTGAGTTCCAAAAGAAAAAGAAGGTTTTTTTTTACCCGCCTTTTCATTTTTCCCCCAGAAAAAGAACTCAACAAAAAAAAAATTTTCTAATCTACAAGAATGAAATGTTTGTTATGCTTAATATCTTTAGTTTAATCTGTATCTGTATTAATTCTACCCTTTATTCGAGTAGTTTTTTCTTCGGCAAATTGCCCGAGGCTTATGCCTTTTTCAGTCCAATCGTAGATTTTATGCCTATCATACCTTTACTATTTTTTCTCTTAGCCTTTGTTTGGCAAGCTGCTATAAGTTTTCGATAAAATCTTTAATACTCTGCAAAATTCATGATTTATATCCGAAAAAGATTCTAAAAATGGAATTGATAAGATCAGATAAGTTTTACATTATGAACCCTTGATTCAAAAATAAAGATTCTTGTCTTGTATATTGAATTGAATAACCGCGGGGATAAATTTAGATCAACTTATTTCTTCGTTCTGACCTTTCAGTAAACAAGGACTTTATAAGGACCCCACAATACCCAATAATGGATATGGGCAAAAATTTTTGGTAATGAAGGAATCAAAATCTTTCTTTTCTTATTACAAATACAAATAAATTCGTGAAAATTACTTTTTTTTCAAGAAAAGACTTCATTTTTGGGGTGTTATGTCAAAATAGTGTATGTGATAAAAAATAGGCAATCCATTTCCTTTTTCCAAAAAAAGAATCTTGGAGATTTTGTAATGCTTACTCTCAAACTCTTCGTTTACACAGTAGTGATATTTTTTGTTTCTCTTTTCATCTTCGGATTCTTATCTAACGATCCGGGCCGTAATCCTGGACGTGAGGAATAAAAAAATTGAGTTTTTCTTTACTTTATTTTTATTTATTCCATACATTTACCTATGATGAAAAAATAAAGGGATTGAAATTTGAAAAAATTGCGAAAGTCTGAAGTAATCAGAGGGAGCGGAGAGAGAGGGATTCGAACCCTCGGTACAAATAACTCGTACAACGGATTAGCAATCCGCCGCTTTAGTCCACTCAGCCATCTCTCCCAATTCTAAATTTTAAAATTTTTATGTGATGTGACACGTGAAATAAAAAAGATTGAAAAAAAAACCTCGTTTTCTTTCTTTATTATAAGGATAAAATAACGATAATAATATATTATATTCTAAATAAATAATATATTAAAATAGATAAGATATCCACAAATTTAATCAGTAATTCAATTTAGATAATGTAATGATTTGAAAGAGATATCTTATCTCCAATAGAATATATATAGAAAGAATACTTTACTTCTTTGATTTTGTAAGAAAGGTGCATTCCCCCGGCCTAGTTAAGTACTGGCCGGGCTATTACTTCTGATGAATCATTTCTTTCATAGATTAAACAATTTTATTATTTTTTATTTGATATCAAATAAAAAATACTTGTTATTGAAGTTATTGAAGCAACAACAAAGAAAATTTCTATCTCCATTCCTATGAGAGAAGTGTCATTTCTTAGTATTATTAATACTATAGAACTATAGAATATACTATAGAATATGACTATAGAATATGAATATTTTTCATATTCTTATCTTATTAAGTATTAATCTTTTTTTTTTATTAGTATTTTTTTTTTATCAATTTACTTAATTACTTAACTGGAAAAGAACACATACATATATTAAACAATATCAAAAAAGAAACACACATATGTTAAAACATATATAACATAACTCATTTATTTGTTCAAGGGACAGGCTTCTTTATTTGAACATTTGAGATCCAATTGATCCAAATTCAAATTCATAACATAAGATCCGGCAGTTGAAGGGGAAGTTGAAAACGAAAAAAGAAACGAAGAATTCTTCATTTTTATGGTCCAGCTTCAAGAATTCCTTAGATTCGGGACTGTCAGTAATGACTTACAGCAAACGAAAAGTATAACTTTTCATTTTATTTTATAATATTATGATTTTGTTATTTAAATAAGTTTTCTGTTCTTCGATTTTTTTTAAGTACTCCGCCCCAGCGGGACAAAGTGTCAACACTAGAATTTTCATGAGTCTGCTGCTATCTTAATTGAATCTCATTCCTTTGTTCGACAAAGGGTCCATTCATATATAATAATAGATATGTAGCGGGTATAGTTTAGTGGTAAAAGTGTGATTCGTTCGATTAATAACTTAAATAGTTAAGGGGTCTTTCGGTTTTTTCATATTCCGATCAAAAAAACTTTATTTCTTAAAAAGGTTAAATCCTTTTTCCCTCAATAGTATATTTTATTTGAGGAAGAATATACATTCTCACGATTTGTATCCAAAGGTCAATTCAAAATTGAATAAAAAAGGGATTATGGAATCGCGAAGCATAATTTTTTTCAATTG
>CM057346.1:135467762-135472352 GCA_030015575.1 Agapanthus africanus
ATGGTACGGAAATGTAACTCGCTATTCAAACAACTATTCAGAGTTCCTAGAGCTCCCTGTAAGGCTTGTTGGAAAACTTGTTGACGGACCTGATTAATCGCTCTTTTTTGTTCAAAATGAAGGGTTTCATTTTTGTAATTTTCTAATTGTTCCAAACTATAAGAAGTAGCATTAATCAAATTGACCTTTTCTCGTTCTATCTCAGAGTATCCATTCATTCGATACTCATCTGCTTCCATTTCCACTTTACGTAAACGAGCCCGGGCTCTTTCGAGCTGCTCAATGGCCTCTCTACGTAATTCTTCAGAATTACGAATAGTACTCAAAATTCTCTGTTTTCGATTATCTAATAAATCATTTAATGAAAGTAGATTATCTTACCATTAATTTCAAAACTTCCATGATCTCTTCCCGAACCAAACATGAATCTTTCGATTCATTTGGCTCTCACGCTCCATTTTTTATTTTATGGGCATTCCCCATATCCCTTTTTAATGTAATGAGCCTATCCTCTCTATTTCTGTTTGTATTCAAACATATCAAAACCGATACAAGACCAGAATATTGGGAGGACTCTTCCGACCAAACAAAAATCTATAATTGTCAGCAAAGTTGTTTCTTTATTTGTTCTTTATTTAATTGAAAATATATATATTTTCAATTTTCATTTTATTTCGTTTTTTTATTCAAATCCAAAAATTCTTTTTTTTTTTTTTATACAAAGGTCGTCGATTCGGCATTGGATAATAAAGAGTAGGGTGTCCTTTATTTATTCTAGTAAATGGTTTAAATCATTTTCTCGATATGAGTGTTCTATATCGAAAAAATTACCAACTATTCTTTTTTAAACCATTTCGGTATTAACGTAGTGGTAGAAAGAGTACCATGTTGTGCCCCGACTTCAAACAGTTTAGCTTTAACCATGTTAATGGTCTCACATTATTGGTTGATAGAGAATCAAAGTTGACTTACCAATAAATAACGAAATGCTATGGTTCTTACATATGATTTATGAATTTATTCAGAAGTAATTCGTCGAGATTGTGCACTTTTTCCTATTTATCCTAAAAAAAAAAAAAAATAGAAATATATATATATAAATAACATAAATAAATTAAATAAATCAAAGTGCAGCCGGTTGGATCCAACCTATTCTTGAAATATACAACTCGCACACACCCCCTTTCCAAAAAAAATCAATACACCAAGCACTACACTTAGATTTATTGGATTTGTTGCTAAAATATCGGTATTAAACCCGAAACTCCCTGCGGATGGCCAGTGGCCTAAGGAAACGAAAGAATCGGTTACATTTTTCATATGTTCTCCTCTTATAGATAGGACTAACAAAGAACAGAGTTCTTTTTGTATCACTTGGCTCGCCCTTTTTTTTTTATCTATTTCTTTTTCTTAATTTCCCATTTCTTTTTAATGGGAGTAGATTAAATCTATTTATTGAATTCTCAAATTCAATAATTTCTTATTTTTTTTTTCTTTTTTTGAAGTTTCCGATAAGATACTTATTAGGTTAGGTCCTAGGTCTCGTGTCAATTGCAAAATATCTCCTTTGTTCAAACACTTCCTAAAAGAAAAGTAAAAATTCTACCGTACTAAACGAAGGACGGGAAGGAAGAAAGCGAGCGAATCCACTAATTCCTCATCCTCAAATCAATCCTTCCCGGGGTATTGTCGCAACAAATACAAATACATAATTGTAGGAGTAAAGTATTGATATAATTCACAGAAGCAAACGGCAACGAGTTAATAAAATAAGAAAAAAGTACGTAACGTCTTTTTTTACATTTTCATTCTAGGATTAAATTAAACAAAAGGATTTGCAAATAAAAGCGCTAATGCCACGACTAGTCCATAAATTGTTAAAGCTTCCATAAAAGCTAGACTAAGCAATAAAGTACCTCGTATTTTTCCTTCTGCTTCTGGTTGTCTCGCAATACCTTCTACGGCTTGGCCTGCAGCAGTACCTTGACCAACTCCAGGTCCAATAGAAGCAAGCCCTACGGCCAATCCAGCAGCAATAACGGAAGCGGCAGAAATCAGTGGATTCATGATGATAGGTTCCTCGCACCAAAAAAAAATAGTTAATGATACAATCAATGAATTATTACTTATTTGATCACTAAAATATATCGAATAAAAATAATAATATAGATAGGGATAACCCCTATATAACTAGTATATATCTAATATCACATATACATTTGTTTCTTTCATAACGTAAACCGCCCTATTTTATATTGAAATTTTCTATTGAATCGGATTCTAGAAGAATTCTTCGAAAGATATACAGGGCCTGTGACTAGACTTATAGACATTACATATATCTATTGTGACCCCCCTAACCCATCCACCATTTCGTAATATCGTCTATCTTTCCTCCTACAACTCTAGTCGTATATACATATGTATTTCTATCTATTATGTTCCCCAACCAAAAACCAAGTAGATTTTCTTGAACCATGCACTGTCTCAATTGGGCATAAGCTAAAAAAAAGACTATTTCGAATACTAATCAATGATGACCCTCCATGGATTCCCCTATATAAGCCGCAGCTAAAGTTGCAAAAATAAGAGCTTGAATACCGCTTGTAAATAATCCAAGAAACATGACAGGGATAGGAACTACTGAAGGTACTAAAGAAACAAGAACAACAACTACTAATTCATCGGCCAATATATTCCCGAAAAGTCGAAAACTCAGAGATAAAGGTTTTGTGAAATCCTCTAGGATGTTAATTGGTAAAAGTATTGGAGTTGGTTGAATGTATTTTCCGAAATAACCTAATCCTTTTTTGGTAAGACCCGCATAAAAATATGCCACTGACGTGAGTAAAGCTAAAGCAACAGTAGTATTTATATCATTCGTGGGGGCTGCCAACTCCCCATGAGGTAACTGTATGATTTTCCAAGGTAAAAGGGCCCCTGACCAATTAGAAACAAAAATAAATAGGAACATGGTTCCAATAAAGGGAACCCAAGGACCATATTCTTCTCCAATCTGAGTTTTACTCAAGTCTCGAATAAATTCAAGGACATATTCGAAGAAATTCTGACCGTCGGTCGGAATGGTTTGTGGATTCCGAACAGCTATGATGACTGAACCTAATAAGATAGCAATTACGACCCAAGAAGTGATAAGTACTTGGGCATGAATTTGTAAACCTCCTATTTGCCAATATAAATGTTGGCCTACTTCTACACCTGATATATCGTATAACCCTTTGAGTGTTTTAATGGAACATGGTATAACATTCATATTGTCCTCTGACAGAAATTGAACTTAAAAAAAAAAAGAATTATTTTGATTCAACCATCTCTTTCTCAACTCATCTACTTTCATCATTAATCATATATTTAGAATACCAAGAAATCACATAACATAATATCAATATCCCCTTTTATCTCTTTTTAAAAATTCAAGACAAGAATAGTAATCGATACAATAAATCAAAATAATTAACTAATCTTATTATTCTTACTCATAACATAATGATAATCAACGACTTCTTATATAGCTAGAACGACCCTCACAAATTGCGGATACTAATTTATTAAGAATCAATCGGATTGAAGCTATAGCGTCATCGTTGGCTGGAATCGAAATATCTGCGAGATCTGGGTCACAATTTGTATCGATTAAACAAATCGTCGGAATTCCCAAAATCACACATTCTCGAAGAGCTGTATATTCTTCTTGCTGATCAACGATGATTACAATATCGGGCAACTCAGTCATATATTTGATCCCACCTAGATATGTTTGCAAAGTAGATAATTTTCTCTTCAACATTGCTGCATCTCTTTTAGGGAGGCGGTTGAGTTTCCCCATCTTTTGTTCTGCTCTTAAGTCTCTGAACTTATGAAGTCTAGTTTCCGTAGTGGACCAATTCGTTGACATACCACCGAGCCATTTTTTATTAACATAATGACATCGAGCCCTTATTGCAGCTGATGCTACTAAATCCGCTGCTTTATTTTTGTGTACCAACGATTAAAAAGGTTTTTCCTCGACTTGCTGCATTAAAAACTAAATCACAGGTTTCTGATAAAAAACGAGCAGTTCTAGTAAGATTTGTAATATGAATACCTTTACGCTTTGCGGAGATGTAAGGGGCCATTCTAGGATTCCATTTCTTAGTACCATGACCAAAATGAACTCCTGCTTCCATCATCTCTTCCAAATGGATATTCCAATATCTTCTTGTCATTTTTCCCACGCTTTCTCTTTTTTTTTAACAAATAAATAATTGTTCCTAGGGAACCTTCTACCGGGATTGACCGTTGATACACAGCACAAACCATTAATTTTCTTTATTACTTACTTAATACTTCATTTTATTTATTACCAAATAAAATCAATAACTAGAAAGTAAAAAGAAGAAATCTCTCCTTAGGAATTATGAAATCGCGTAAATGATTTTTCTGGTGTGTTATGGAAATTGTTTGGGGCACAAGAAAAAAAATTCTCTATGGTGTAACAAAATATCTTTTATTTCCAACTCGAATAGATTTTTCTTTTTTATTTCCAAATAAATGTTTTTGTCTTGCCTTGAACGGTGCACTAATTTTTTG
>CM057346.1:135541514-135556514 GCA_030015575.1 Agapanthus africanus
GAATTGAACTGAATGTATTTCTATTGATTGATTTATAGGCTCTGTCGTTCCTCCATAATATTCACTTTTACGAAGCAACAAGAAAGAAGGAATCGATCTATTTTCTGGATAATAAAATATTATATGGATTTTAACGGATGAGACATCCTGCAAATCATTTCTATACAAAACTAATAGAACCTTCTTACTCTATAAAAAGATAAAATAAAAACTGTGATGAAATAAAAAATAAAGATTTTGGTATGCGTAAAAATAGAATCTAATCCACTTTTCAACCAAAAGAGTCAAAGTAATTTTTTTTGTTTGAAGAATTTTTCTTTTATAAAATATAGAAGTTCTATTTGCTCAATGAATTACTCCCCCCTAACGCTTTTTGTTTGTCTACTACTTCTTATGAATCGAAACAAAGGAGTTCCGATAGACCTGGAAAAGAAGAAATAGTAATCTTTGACGAACAAGATAAAAATCATTATTATTTCGATACAAGACGACACAAGAAAGGGTAGAAAGTCCTTTTTCTTGTGTCGAATAGAAGATTAGGAAGACTTATAATCCAGTATCTGTTCCTTTCATTTATCCCTTCCTTGCTTTGTATTCTCTTCCTTTATTTTTATATGCCTATTGTTTAGTGCCTAGTGCTGGGAATGGGATACAAGTAATGAATTCCATACATCCCGCAAAAACAGTATAAACAAAGCAAGCAAAGGCAGAAATACATATTGAATTGTATTGATCAATAAGAATTCCGCGCTTTTTACCAACTTGGTGCTAAAGAATCTCTGGATCTGGATCTAGAAATTCATTTCGTATAATTGAACCTTTTCAAACTGTTTCTTTTTAAGAACCAAAAAAATTTGTGCCAAAATAATAGATGCCAAGAAGAACAAAAGGCCTTGGACGCGTAATGGATCTTGAAGCACTATTTCTGCATCTCCCTGACCAAACCCACCTACATTAGGATTGCTTGTTAATGGTTGATCAAGCTTGATGGATTCGCCCTCTGAAACAAGAAGTTCTGGTCCTGGAGGTATAATATCAACCACTTGGTGTCCATCCGATGCATCAACTATGGTTATTTCATATCCTCCCTTTTCTTTACGTACTATTCTGCTTACTATACCCGCAGATGTAGCATTATAGACTGTATTGTTACTCTTGCTGCCATCAGGATAAATCTGACCCCTTCCCCTGTTCCCACCTACATATATGGGATATTTTAAGAAGTGAACGCCTTTCTTCGTAGCGGGGTCGGGGGAAAGAATGGGAAAGACGATTTCACTATATTTCTGACCTGGAACAGGACTATCACAAGAATATTTCTTTTATTGGGACGATAACTCTGAAAAGACAGATTTCCTATCTTTTCTTTCACCTCGGGAGAAATACGATCGGGGGGGGCTAATTCGAATCCCTCGGGTAAAATAAGAACAGCCCCTACATTCAAAGCCCCCTTTTTACCATTAGCAAGAACTTGTTTCAGTTGCATATCATAAGGAATTCGAACAACTGCTTCAAATACAGTATCAGGAAGTACAGCTTGCGGAACTTCAATATCCACAGGCTTATTAGCTAAATGGCAATTGGCACATACAATTCGCCCAGTTGCTTCTCGTGGATTTTCATAACCTTTCTGCGCAAAAATGGGATACGCATTTGAAATAGATGTTCGAGTTATTACATATATCATGATCGATACAGAAATAGATCGAGTCATCTGTTCCTTTACCCAAGAAAAAGTATTTCTATTTTGCATGATCCAATCATTGATCCCGGAATTTCTACAATAAATGAGATAGGTAGCTAGTATAGTTCCCTATCTACGAGTCTGCCATTGTACTTAAATAATTCTACTGAAATAAGACGAAGACCTTGAAGAAGTAGAAGTATAAAGAATAAGAAAAATTTTGATTGATATCAAGAGATTAAATAAGTTTATCATTCATTCATTGAATGATAAATGACTACAAGCGAAGGAGATACACGATTTAAAAAACGAAAGATCCAATATTTCACAATTGTATCTAGAATAACTGGAAAAGTGGAAACAAGACCAGATATAATTTGATCGTTATGAGCCAATCCAAAATCATTGTAGATCGAACCAATCATTAGTTCCCAACCATGGGTCGAGTGAAATCCGATCCATAAATCAGTAACTAAAAGAATCGAAAAAGCTTTTATTGTGTCACTTAAGTTATAGAATAATTCCTGAATCCAAGAATTAAAAATGACAAGTTCTTCATTACCCAGAATAAAATAAACACTTAGAATAGCGAAACATATTATATTTGTCGACAAATGCAAAATGATATGGAGATTATATTCGTTGTGTGTTTTGACCAATTGTATCGTTTCCTTGTGTATTCCTATACGAAACTTTTGTATATGTGTCTCGGGGTATTCCTTTATCATTTCGTCCAACAAGAATAGTTCTTCTAATTCTAGGAATTTTTCTAGAACATTTTTCTCTTGAATATCATTCAAAAAAGTTTCGGATTGCCTAGTATTCCACCAATGAATAATCCAAGGTTCCAGACTTTTTTGAAATGAGAGGGAGACCCACCAGGGCAAAAATACTATAGATACAAGATATGGAAGGGAAGTCAATGCTTTCTTTTTTTTCATTTTTTATCTGTGAATTGTTAATGAACTGCTTCATTTGTCAACTCTATCTGATCTGATATTTCTCTAAAGCACGAGTTCTATAACAAGGTATCGAACCTATGGATCTATTCCCATTTTTGTGTAATAATTTAGTCTTTAGATCTAGAAAGAATATAGAATTATAGAATAAGGGTCCCTTTTCGAATGAAAATATATATATAATAAATATCTTAAGTAAATTAGAAGTAAATGGGATTTCCGGATATCTCAATTGGGCAAATTCGAACGAATTTCATCTTCATTTGTTCCTTTCGATAATACCCGAAAAACCTGCTTGAAGTAACGAATATTATTCGGACCACAGCGCAAGAATAGGGTATCAATTCAAAATCCGAGGCCTAACCTAAAAAGATGAATTCTGTATTACGAAATACATATTCGGATATTTTATTTGATGAATTCATACTTAATTAGACTTATTAGACTTTTTACTTTACTAGTATAAAAGAATTTAGTTGGGCCCTATACGCATACAAAATGATTTTTGGTATAGAAAAAATTCTTCTTATTTTAGTTTATTATATTTTTTATAGTTGTTCCATATATGTTCTCCTACTTTTGTTTTATTCTATGCGGGTCGTTGCGCCAAGGGAACGAGGAAATAGAATCTAACATGTTTTGCTCGAATAAACATTCTGAAGAAACTTCAATTATATTAAAAAGGAAATTAGCAAGTTCTTTCCATTACCATTATGCGGAGAAAACATCCATTCTTCGTTCGATTCATTTCAAAATACTTCAATTGGTACGCGCAAGAAATAGGCTAATTCGGCAGCTTTTTGCTCAATTTCTCGTGAGTCAAATTCTCATCAGTACGAGTCAAGGGAATGGTTCCTTGGCCTCTTATTTCCATATAAAGAATACGACGAGGAAAAAGACCCTCTTTAACCTCCATTCTGATTGATTGGATATCTTTCATAAAGAAGCGAAGGAAGATGCGACGATTTATTCCGGGGAATCCCCAACGAAAAATACACATTATTCCTTCTTTTCTATCGAATCGGTCATAA
Organism: Agapanthus africanus; assembly: GCA_030015575.1. NCBI lineage: Eukaryota > Viridiplantae > Streptophyta > Magnoliopsida > Asparagales > Amaryllidaceae > Agapanthus > Agapanthus africanus. Next base: position 135,545,189 of record CM057346.1, read on the forward strand.
CCACTGCCTACATTCCATGAAATTGTACACCACAAATAGGAACTAATGAATAGACCCGCGATTCCATAGAAAGACATCACGATCCCTTGTGGAAAAAAAATGATTTGCTGAGATGGAAATCCGGGTATCAGATTCCTACCAAAATAACTGGAAGTTCCAACCACTAAGAATCCTAGTGAACCTAAAAAAAGGATACAGGCCCAGCAAAAATTACTTGTTTTTCGGGACCCTGTTATAAGTTCTATCCATATATGTTCTGATCGCCAGTTCATACTATACTAGATCCGGTTGCATTCGATTGGATTGGAATTGAGAAAAAAATTTGACTTTACTTTTCTTGATGCCGAAGTAACTTTCATCAACTAACACTATTCTGATATGAACCATTAGGAGTAATTGGTTAGATAAATTGACTTTCTATTATAAAAATATTCGCCGATCTTTTTTATTTTAACCAGATATAGCCGCATATACATGCATTTATGCGGATATCATGTATCCGCATGCATAACAGTTCTTTCATTTGTATTCGGAAAAGGGCATATATCGTACCATATTACACTAAACAAATATCTGTATTATGATTCAGTGTTGAAATAAATTGCCGAAATTTGGTTCCATCGGATCTAGACAATCTTATTTTTTTGGACATGAAGAAATAAAGAAGCCATTGCAATCGCCGGAAATACTAGGCCCACTAAAGGGACAAAAATAGAGGGTAAGTTAAGATCTGTCATAGAATGGTCGATTTAATATTTGTACCTATTATAAATATATCTTAAGTATATCTATTATAAACTAAATAATATTAAGTAGTTAATAAGTGCAAGGAATGAGAACTAAATGAAGTGTACCTATTCATCTTTCTACACGAATATGTATGATAATATGATAATCTGCTTTAAGTTTAAGAAATTTTCTTATTCTTCCATCCTTATATGCCTTCTATCCTTCTAATCTAATAAAATAAGGAGTCTTTATTAAAATTAAAGACTTTATTATAAGTTCGCGACTCTAACTAAACTAATTCAATCCAACAAACAAGGATTCCTAGTAAAAATGGGAGTTCTTGGTAGACATAGAAATCACTTCTATTCTATATATTTTTTTTTATTTTCATTTTTTTTTTTCAAAGGAAAGAAACCGTGGAGCTGAAATAACTCACTCAGAACACCTTTTAAAAGATTACGCGGTACGATTGGGTCGAATAAGCCCTTATGGAATAAATACTCAGCCGCTTGTGAACCGTCAGGTACTGTTTTATTCAATGTTTGTTCAATTACTCTTTTACCCGCAAAAGCAATGTAGGCATTGGGTTCAGCAATAATGACATCTCCCAACATACCAAAACTGGCAGTTACTCCACCAGTTGTAGGAGATGTAAGGATTGATACATAGAATAACTTTTTATTTGATTGATAATTATATGAAGCAGAAGATATTTTAGCCATTTGCATCAAGCTCAAACTTCCTTCTTGCATACGTGCTCCTCCAGAAGCACACACAATAATGACAGGTAGAGATCGATTAGTAGCATACTCGATCAAACGGGTGATTTTCTCGCCTACTACAGATCCCATACTACCTCCCAAAAACTGAAAATCCATAACCCCAATTGCTATAGGAATACCATTTAGTTGACCTATGCCCGTTTGAACAGCTTCAGTTAAACCTGTCCTTCTTTGATAAGAATCGATACGATCTCTATAAGGTTCCTCCTCTGAATGAAATTCAATGGGGTCCGTGGAGACCATATCTTCATCCATAGGATCCCAAGTGCCCGGATCAATCAAAAGTTCGATTCTATCTGAACTACTCATTTTCAAATGATATCCACACTGTTCACAAATATTCATTTTTGACCTAAAAAATTTTTTATAATTTAATCCATAACAATTTTCGCATTGAACCCATAAATTTCTGTATTTTTTATTTATATCAAAATCATTAGATCTTCTTCCTCTTATATTGAAATCACGGCTGTTACCACCAGTTCTTATACTAGAATTCCCACTTTCACTACCGCTTATGCCTTCAGTACAATGAAACTAGAAATGTAACTGTCACTGTAATTGTCAGTACCACCGAAAATGTAACTATGAATACTGACTTCAAAACGAAGATAACTATCAATGCAACCATTAATGTGATTATTCCAACTAGATTGAGTATCATACATGTAATGATAATAGTAGTGATTGTTACTCTTAGACCTACTATTCAAATAACTGGAAAAAAAACTTTCTAGTTCACTCAGAAAAAAACTATTATTGTCAATCTCAAAAATCTGATTTTCAATATCAAAATATACAGAATAACTGTCACCATTACCATCCCTAACTAAAAAAGTGTTATCAGAGATCAAACTCCAATATCCCCGATATCAAATAAATAATCAACATTACTGAAACTATAACTACCACTATCACTCCAACTAGGAATGTTTTTCTCCGTATCATTTAGAATGGGCTCTTCACTTCCACCGGTATGTCCAACAGCATTAAGACTATCTATTGATTTATTTAGCCCACACTTATGCTCTAACTTCCCCTTAGACAACATCGAATTGAACCACCATTTTTTCATAGAGTCTTCCTGTCCCCGATTTCATGAAAATATAATAGATGAATAGTCATTCGATGAATAATCATTTTCCTTTTTTTTTCCTATCAGAATTAAGCATATGATCCAATCATTGGAATTGTTAACTAACAACGAGTGAGTATTGAAAGAAATGATTCTCTTTTTGGGAATCCAGAATATCACTTCAATATATAGATATTATGATAGAATCTTTTCCTCAATTAGAAATATAAAGACAGGTTTCTCTCATGTCATGTACAAAAAAAAATTCTCATCGAAAAGAGAAATGGTTGTTTCTTCCTATACTATAAATAGAAATCAAGAATTAATTCTCGTAGAATCTCGTATCGTATAATCAAATAATAAGTTTCTATTGTAACATGAAACGAAAAAGACAATATAAAGAGTGGGTATAGGAGGAGCCCCTTCCCTTGGCTTGATCTACGGCCCGAAACTGCGGGATAAAAAATGATCCACCAACCCCAACATAATTAATCCTATGGATTCAACAATAAACAACAGAAGTATTGAGTTAGTTGTTTAGTCTTCAATTTGATCTTGTATTTAGATCTTGTATATATACATAGGCAAGATCTGTACATATGAAAGATCTATGCAAATGCATAGTATAGTATAGGATGTTCATTCTTTATTCGGCTCAATCCCTTTTTTAGGAAAAGGATTGGGCCGAGTTTAATTGCAATCAATTAGGAGAACAAACAGAAATTACTGAATTGTGCGCGCTTAGTTCTTATGCTTTCTGTTTATCTATCTTATCTACTGGTTCGAAGTCGAATTTGATCTCTTTCCATACTTCACAAGCAGCCGCTAGTTCAGGGCTCCATTTGCAAGCTTCTCGGATAATCTCATTACCTTCACGAGCAAGATCACGTCCCTCATTACGAGCTTGTACACACGCTTCTAAAGCTACCCGATTAGCTACCGCACCGGGTGCATTTCCCCAAGGGTGCCCTAAAGTTCCTCCACCGAACTGTAGTACGGAATCATCTCCAAAAATTTCGGTTAGGGCGGGCATATGCCAAACATGAATACCCCCTGAAGCCACGGGAATAACACCTGGCATAGAAACCCAATCTTGAGTGAAAAAAATACCGCGACTTCGGTCTTTTTCAATAAAATCATCACGTAATAAATCAACAAAACCTAAAGTCATCTCACGCTCCCCTTCCAGTTTACCTACTACTGTACCAGCGTGAATATGATCTCCACCAGACATACGTAATGCTTTAGCTAGTACACGAAAATGCATACCATGATTTTTCTGTCTATCAATAACTGCATGCATTGCGCGATGGATGTGAAGAAGTAGACCGTTGTCGCGGCAATAATGAGCCAAACTAGTATTTGCAGTGAATCCCCCAGTTAAGTAGTCATGCATTACGATAGGAACTCCCAATTCTCTGGCAAATACGGCCCTTTTGATCATTTCTTCACATGTACCCGCAGTTGCATTCAAGTAATGTCCTTTGATTTCACCTGTTTCGGCTTGCGCTTTATAAATTGCTTCAGCACAAAATATGAAACGATCTCTCCAACGCATAAAAGGTTGGGAATTCACATTTTCGTCATCCTTGGTAAAATCAAGCCCGCCGCGTAGACATTCATAAACCGCTCTACCGTAGTTTTTTGCGGATAATCCCAATTTTGGTTTAATAGTACATCCCAATAGGGGACGCCCATACTTGTTCAATTTATCTCTTTCAACTTGGATGCCATGAGGCGGGCCTTGGAAAGTTTTGGAATAAGCAGGGGGAATTCGCAGATCCTCCAGACGTAGAGCTCGCAGGGCTTTGAAACCAAATACATTACCCACAATGGAAGTAAACATGTTAGTAACAGAACCTTCTTCAAAAAGGTCTAAAGGATAAGCTACATAAGCAATATATTGATTTTCTTCTCCAACAACGGCCTCAATGTGGTAGCATCGTCCTTTGTAACGATCAAGGCTGGTAAGTCCATCAGTCCACACAGTTGTCCATGTACCAGTAGAAGATTCGGCAGCTACCGCAGCCCCTGCTTCTTCAGCGGGAACTCCGGGTTGAGGAGTTACTCGGAATGCTGCCAAGATATCAGTATCTTTGATTTCGTAATCAGGAGTATAATAAGTCAATCTGTAATCTTTAACACCAGCTTTAAATCCAACACTTGCTTTAGTCTCTGTTTGTGGTGACATAAGTCCCTCCCTACAACTCATGAATTAAGAATTCTCGCAACAACAAGGTCTACTCGATATGGATTAGGCGTGAATGAAACCTTTGACAAAAATCTTTCAAAAAATATTCAACTATCAAGGAATTAAATTCGTTATTAGACCATGCATTTGATTCACCAAATACATCATTATTGTATACTCTTTGATATATATGGCGCAACCCAATCCTCGTTTTTCAAGTTTATAATTGAATTGAGCCCCTTTCTTTTTTTGAATCTTAAAATCTAAATACTAAGAAAAATTCCCCCTTGACAGTGATATATGTTGTATATGTAAATCCTAGATGTGAAAATAGGCATAATTCATCCATGAAAGGGATGGGGTATAAAACAAAAATAGGCACTCACTATATATAAATAAAGAACAGCAGCCAATGAGATTGAAATAATGAATCATAAATCGAGTTCGAGTTAGAATTCCATAGATAATAGAATTTTATTTTAATCTAGTCTAGATGGTATTTTCTATAATGATAGAGAAATGAAACACACTTTACTTACTCACAATTCTTATTCATCTACTTGATCTTTTGAAAAAAGAATTGGTTGAACTTCAAAATTTACTCATTTATCGAGTGTTAATTCCCATTTATTTCTTATTGAATTAATCGATCAACTTGCTATCGGACATTTATTTTGATTCGGTACTATGTACTATTCCAATCTCAAAAAAAAATTTCGACATATTTCACTTTATTATGAAAATCAATCCTACTACTTCTGGTCCTGCGGTTTCCACACTTGAAGAAAAAAACCTAGGGCGTATCGCTCAAATTATTGGCCCAGTACTGGATGTTGTTTTTCCCCCGGGCAAGATGCCTAATATTTATAACGCTTTGGTAGTTAAAGGTCGAGATACTGTCGGTCAGCAAATTAATGTGACTTGTGAGGTACAACAATTATTAGGAAATAATCGAGTTCGAGCTGTAGCTATGAGCGCTACAGATGGTCTGACGAGAGGAATGGAAGTGATTGACACGGGAGCTCCTCTAAGTGTTCCAGTCGGCGGAGCTACTCTCGGGCGAATTTTCAATGTTCTTGGAGAGCCTGTTGATAATTTAGGTCCTGTAGATACTCGTACAACATCTCCTATTCATAGATCTGCGCCTGCCTTTATACAGTTAGATACGAAATTATCAATCTTTGAAACAGGGATTAAAGTGGTGGATCTTTTAGCTCCGTATCGCCGTGGAGGAAAAATCGGACTATTTGGGGGAGCTGGCGTGGGTAAAACAGTACTTATCATGGAATTAATCAACAACATTGCAAAAGCTCATGGAGGCGTATCCGTATTTGGCGGAGTAGGCGAACGTACTCGTGAAGGAAATGATCTCTACATGGAAATGAAAGAATCCGGGGTGATTAATGAAAAAAATATTGCAGAATCAAAAGTAGCTCTAGTCTATGGTCAAATGAATGAACCGCCGGGAGCCCGTATGAGAGTTGGTTTGACTGCACTAACCATGGCAGAATACTTCCGGGATGTTAATGAACAAGACGTGCTTCTATTCATCGACAATATCTTTCGTTTCGTCCAAGCGGGGTCAGAAGTATCCGCCTTATTAGGGAGAATGCCTTCCGCAGTGGGGTATCAACCCACCCTTAGTACCGAAATGGGTACTTTGCAAGAAAGAATTACTTCCACCAAGGAGGGATCTATAACTTCGATCCAAGCAGTTTATGTACCTGCGGATGATTTGACTGACCCTGCTCCTGCCACGACATTTGCACATTTAGATGCTACTACCGTACTATCAAGAGGATTAGCCGCCAAAGGTATTTATCCAGCAGTAGATCCTTTAGATTCAACGTCAACTATGTTACAACCTCGGATCGTTGGCGAGGAACATTATGAAACTGCGCAAAGAGTTAAGCAAACTTTACAACGTTACAAAGAACTTCAGGACATTATAGCTATCCTGGGGTTGGACGAATTATCCGAAGAAGATCGTTTAACTGTAGCAAGAGCACGAAAAATTGAGCGTTTCTTATCACAACCCTTCTTCGTGGCAGAAGTCTTTACTGGTTCTCCAGGGAAATATGTTGGTCTCGCCGAAACAATTAGGGGGTTTCAACTGATCCTTTCCGGAGAATTAGACGGTCTTCCCGAGCAGGCCTTTTATTTGGTAGGTAACATCGATGAAGCTACCGCGAAAGCTATGAACTTAGAAGGGGAGAGCAAATTGAAGAAATGACCTTAAATCTTTGTGTACTGACTCCTAATCGAATTATTTGGGATTCAGAAGTGAAAGAAATCATTTTATCTACTAATAGTGGCCAAATTGGCGTATTACCAAACCACGCCCCTATTGCCACAGCGGTAGATATAGGTCTTTTGAGAATACGCCTCAACGACCAATGGTTAACGGTGGCCCTGATGGGCGGTTTCGCTAGAATAAGTAATAATGAGATCACCATTTTAGGAAATGATGCGGAGATGAGTACTGACATCGATCCGCAAGAAGCTCAACAAGCTCTTGAAATAGCTGAAGCTAACTTGAGTAGAGCTCAGGGTAAGAGACAAGCAATTGAGGCGAATTTAGCTCTCAGACGAGCTAGGACACGAGTAGAGGCTGTGAATGTTATTTCCTACTAGGAAAAAATACATCAAAATAATCAAAAGAAGTTCTTTAGAGGTTCTTTATTATACACCACATTTTTATTCCGCCAATTGAACACAATCAAGTCTAGATGATACAACGAAAAAAAGAAGATGGGTAGAAAAACTTATTAGATACCATTGACTCTGGTATCTAATAAGTTCTACCTACTATTGGATTTGAACCAATGACTCCCGCCTTATGAAAGCAATACTCTAACCACTGAGTTAAGTAGGTGATTTATCATCACAAAAAAAGGACCCATCGTCTCGGGGATTATAAGTGGAATATTATTTCTAAGCAATACCAATCCGCTAACAGTAAACGGATCAGAGAGCTATTCTGCTCTGTGGGATCCTATCTTGACAAGAAATTAGATATATGTTAAGATATTTATGACAAGGGCTATAGCTCAGTTAGGTAGAGCACCTCGTTTACACGTGCGCCAATGCTTTTCAAGGGAGCCCATTATGCAATGAAAATAATTGATCTTATTGAGAAATCGATGTCTTACTCCATAGATTCGAAGGAACAAGAGAACAATAGCCTGACAAATTTTTTGTTCGGTCCGATTCGAGTGCGAATTCAGGTGCCAAATCAAATAGAACTCGCCATTGATTTGCTAATTGATAAGGTAAATACCCAGTCCATTCAATGCTAGGCATAATGAGTATAAGGGACTCAAAAGAATCTCTTTTCGTCCTATGAACTTTAAGGTGTATGAAGTCTCATATTTGACTCTTGCAGTGGAACGATAGAGACTCCATTTAACTTAGATCTTAGGTTGATCTAGGCCGGAGGCAGACCTAAGTCAAGGTAACCCTTCTTTGAAACACTTTGGTATTGCTCCTAGATCAGAATACAAATGATGAATCACGGAGCACATGGAGCCATCTTATTATCTTTCTGTAAAGAAAAAATATGGTGGACTAACTGATCTTTACATCAATCAGTTGATGAAAGAGCCCAATGCAACAAAATGCATGTTGGGTCTTTGAAACAGTTCGAATCATTTCGATAATAATAAGTTTGATCTGTTTTACCGAGAAGGTCTACGGTTCGAGTCCGTATAGCCCTAACACATTCCATTTTTGTATAGACATTCTATTTTTTTTTTTTTTTTATAGTTTTCATTTCCTCATTAATAGTTGTTTATGGACTGACCTGATGACCGGTTTGTCCATAGAAATGAAAGCATTACCACATGCTCATGTGAATACATAGGGACAGGAAAATAAAAAAAAAATAATTCATTCCAACGCATCCAATCGCTATTTGGAAAATCTTGGATAAAATACCTATCCTTCTTCTTCATTAATCTTCATGGATGAATTAATATGACTTTTTTCCTGTCCATGATCAAAGAGTTACTGATATACTTTTGTTTTGGTATACCCAATTCCTGTCAATTTATGAAGTGAAAATCATGATATGACCCTGTCTAAAAACTTCATCCTGACCCAACCAAATCGAATCCTAAGTTACATGGATCTAGTACCTACTCTTTTCTTGGTCTTTTATTTGTAGAAGTCCCACGACTTCGACTAATTGCTTTTTGGCCGAACAACAACCCAAATTGGTTCTTTCAAATATAATGCAGAGATGATGAATTGGGCCTTAATATATCAACGTTCCTTCTTCTATATTCTATAAGTTGGGTTGGTTTGTAGATTTGGTCTGTCGAATTGTTCGACAATGTGCGATTCTTTCTATTAGAAGTATCTTATGCAGATCATTTATGATTCCGCCGATTCTATCACTCTGTGCTATCTTTCGTTGTGTAGTGTAAGTTTGCTCCAAAACAAAACCCTTTTTTGTAGCGAAACCTAACCCATTGGTTGGTCTTACTAAGTGTTATTGCCGTAACAAGTATTTTTGTTCATCCCCAATCGCAGTATTTCTTTAGTACTCGATTCTTTTTTTTTTTCTGAGAGGATCCGCGAGTATAGTATAGTATAGTACAGATTCCAAGTTTCGCATTTTTTGTATAGAAAGATATGAGTTGTTATATGTAAAGGTTCCTCGCAACTCAACGGATTGAATCAAATCAATAAAGTAAGGAAAATAGAAATGAAATCTAGGACAAGGAAAAGAGATAAAATGGAATCGTTTGATGTATTAGATTATGATTACGTATTCCTATCGAATCAATAGAAGCTCTACCTGGATTTTAATGAAAAGAATATCTCGAGTAGAATATACTAGAAATCCCTAACCATTTTACCCCATATGACTACTGAAATTTTTTATAAAATTAACTATAAAAACATAGTTATACTAAATACGTTCGATATTATTAGTATTATACTATTTTAGTATTAGTATTTGTATTTAATTACTTTATTTAGGGCGAAACAGAGACAAAGTAAGAGAGTTTTTTTTGTGTAAGAGCATCCTATATCTACACCATATCTAAATGGAATCGAAATAAAAAAAAATGTAAGTGAGGTTCCGTTGTATGAATCTTTAAACAAGACATGCCTCGTAGCAAAAAAACTCTAAATTATGTGGTTTGATTTGATCAAAAAAATTTCTTTTTTCGCCTAAGAAGTTCTGGATGAATTGACAATTGCAATTCAAATCGAATAATTCAGCCTATTCCATATTAATAGGAGTCCATTTATGTTTCTGCTTCACGAATATGATATTTTCTGGGCATTTCTAATAATATCAGGTGCGATTCCTATCTTGGCATTTGTAATTTCCGGAGTTTTAGCACCGATTAGTGAAGGACCAGAGAAGTTCTCTAGTTATGAATCAGGTATAGAACCCATGGGAGACGCTTGGGTACAATTCCGAATCCGCTATTACATGTTTGCTCTAGTTTTTGTTGTTTTCGATGTTGAAACGGTCTTTCTTTATCCATGGGCAATGAGTTTCGATGTATTGGGTGTATCTGTATTTATAGAAGCTTTCATTTTCGTGCTTATCCTAATTGTTGGTTCAGTTTATGCATGGCGAAAAGGAGCATTGGAATGGTCTTAGCTGAATATTCAGACAATCAAAAAAAGAAAAAGGAAGGAAAAGATTCTATTGAGACAGTTATGAACTTGATTGATTTTCCGTTACTTGACCAAACAATCCCCAATTCCGTTATTTCAACTACATCGAATGATCTTTCGAATTGGTCAAGACTCTCCAGTTTATGGCCTCTTCTTTATGGTACCAGTTGTTGTTTCATTGAATTTGCTTCATTAATAGGCTCGCGATTCGACTTTGATCGTTATGGATTAGTACCAAGATCAAGTCCTAGACAAGCAGACCTAATTTTAACAGCCGGGACAGTAACAATGAAAATGGCTCCTTCTTTAGTGAGATTATATGAACAAATGCCTGAACCGAAATATGTCATTGCTATGGGAGCCTGTACTATTACAGGAGGGATGTTCAGTACTGATTCTTATAGTACTGTTCGGGGAGTCGATAAGTTAATTCCTGTGGATGTCTATTTGCCGGGCTGCCCGCCTAAACCAGAAGCTGTTATAGATGCTATAACGAAACTTCGTAAGAAGATATCTCGAGAAATCTTTGAAGATAGAACTTTGTCTCAACAGGAAAATCGATGTTTTACTACTAATCACAAGTTTTATGTTCGACGTAGTACTCATACTGGAAATTACGATCAAGAATTACTCTATCAATCACCATCTACTTCAGAGATACTTTCTGAAACGTTTTTCAAATCAAAAAGTTCAGTATCTTCACAGGAATTAGTGAATTAGGCAAGGTTCTTTTGTGCAGAATAAGAAAGAGCGGGTAAATCTTTCAAAATTTCATTGGAAATGCAAAATACTCATACAAATGTGGGAGAAATCAGGAAGATGCAGGTTCGTTTATCTGATTGGCTAGTCAAGCATGAGCTAATTCATAGATCCTTGGGCTTCGATTGCCGAGGAATAGAGACTTTACAA
>CM057346.1:135564014-135569014 GCA_030015575.1 Agapanthus africanus
AGGGCCCTGATACTACCACTTGGATCTGGAACCTACATGCTGATGCTCACGATTTCGATAGTCATACCAGCGATTTGGAGGAGATCTCTCGAAAAGTATTTAGTGCTCATTTTGGTCAACTCTCCATTATCTTTCTTTGGCTGAGTGGCATGTACTTCCATGGCGCCCGTTTTTCCAATTATGAAGCATGGCTAAGTGATCCTACTCACATTGGACCCAGTGCCCAAGTGGTTTGGCCAATAGTAGGTCAAGAAATATTGAATGGCGATGTGGGCGGCGGTTTTCGAGGAATACAAATAACCTCTGGTTTTTTTCAGCTTTGGCGAGCATCTGGAATAACTAGTGAATTACAACTCTATTGTACCGCAATTGGTGCATTGGTCTTTGCATTATTAATGCTTTTTGCCGGTTGGTTCCATTATCACAAAGCCGCTCCAAAATTGGCTTGGTTCCAAGATGTAGAATCCATGTTGAATCATCACTTAGCAGGGTTACTAGGACTTGGGTCTCTTTCTTGGGCGGGACACCAAATCCATGTATCTTTACCAATTAACCAATTTCTCGACGCTGGAGTTGATCCTAAAGAGATCCCACTTCCTCATGAATTTATCTTGAATCGGGATCTTTTGGCTCAACTTTATCCCAGTTTTGCCGAGGGAGCAACCCCTTTTTTTACCTTGAATTGGTCAAAATACGCGGATTTTTTGAGTTTTCGTGGAGGATTAGATCCAATAACAGGAGGTCTATGGCTGAGCGATATTGCTCATCATCATTTAGCTATTGCAATTCTTTTCTTGATCGCCGGTCATATGTATAGGACCAACTGGGGTATTGGTCATGGCCTTAAAGACATTTTAGAGGCTCATAAAGGTCCATTTACAGGTCAGGGTCATAAGGGCCTCTATGAAATCCTAACAACGTCATGGCATGCTCAATTATCTCTTAATCTAGCTATGTTAGGCTCTTCAACTATTGTTGTAGCTCACCATATGTATTCTATGCCCCCCTATCCATACCTAGCTATTGACTATGGTACACAACTTTCGTTGTTTACACATCACATGTGGATCGGTGGGTTTCTCATAGTTGGTGCTGCTGCACATGCAGCCATTTTTATGGTAAGAGACTACGATCCAACTACTCGATACAACGATCTATTAGATCGTGTCCTTAGGCACCGCGATGCAATCATATCACACCTTAACTGGGCATGTATATTTCTAGGGTTTCACAGTTTTGGTTTGTATATTCATAATGATACCATGAGCGCTTTAGGACGTCCCCAAGATATGTTTTCAGATACCGCTATACAATTACAACCCATCTTTGCTCAATGGGTACAAAACACTCATGCTTTAGCACCTGGCGTAACCGCCCCCGGTGCAACAACAAGTACCAGCTTAACTTGGGGAGGTGGTGAGTTAGTAGCAGTAGGAGGCAAAGTAGCTTTGTTACCTATTCCACTAGGAACTGCAGATTTTTTGGTCCATCACATTCATGCATTTACGATCCATGTAACTGTATTGATACTACTGAAAGGTGTTCTATTTGCTCGCAGTTCCCGTTTGATACCCGATAAAGCAAATCTCGGTTTTCGTTTCCCTTGTGATGGGCCTGGAAGAGGGGGGACATGTCAAGTATCCGCCTGGGATCATGTCTTCTTAGGTCTATTCTGGATGTACAATTCCATTTCGGTAGTAATTTTCCATTTTAGTTGGAAAATGCAGTCGGATGTTTGGGGTACTATAAGTGATCAAGGGGTGGTAACTCATATCACAGGAGGAAACTTTGCACAGAGTTCCATTACTATTAATGGGTGGCTCCGGGATTTCTTATGGGCACAGGCATCGCAGGTAATTCAGTCTTATGGTTCTTCATTATCTGCATATGGTCTTTTTTTCTTAGGTGCTCATTTTGTCTGGGCTTTTAGTTTAATGTTTCTATTCAGCGGTCGCGGTTATTGGCAAGAACTCATTGAATCCATCGTTTGGGCTCATAACAAATTAAAAGTTGCTCCTGCTACTCAGCCTAGAGCCTTGAGCATTGTACAAGGACGTGCTGTAGGAGTAACGCATTACCTTCTGGGTGGAATTGCCACAACATGGGCATTCTTCTTAGCAAGAATTATTGCAGTAGGATAATGGCTAGGAGGATTTGAAAGGCATTATGGCATTAAGATTTCCAAGGTTTAGCCAAGGTTTAGCTCAGGACCCCACTACTCGTCGTATTTGGTTTGGTATTGCTACCGCACATGACTTTGAGAGTCATGATGATATTACTGAGGAACGTCTTTATCAGAACATTTTTGCTTCTCACTTTGGGCAGTTAGCAATAATCTTTCTGTGGACGTCCGGAAATCTGTTTCATGTAGCTTGGCAAGGAAATTTTGAGTCATGGATACAGGACCCTTTACATGTAAGACCTATTGCTCATGCAATTTGGGATCCTCATTTTGGTCAACCAGCTGTAGAAGCCTTTACTCGAGGGGTGCTATCGGCCCAGTGAATATCGCTTATTCCGGTGTTTATCAGTGGTGGTATACAATCGGATTACGCACCAATGAAGATCTTTATACTGGAGCTCTTTTTTTATTATTTCTTTCTGCTATATCCTTAATAGCGAGTTGGTTACACCTACAACCCAAATGGAAACCGAGCGTTTCGTGGTTCAAAAATGCCGAATCTCGTCTCAATCATCATTTGTCAGGACTCTTTGGAGTAAGCTCCTTGGCTTGGACAGGACATTTAGTTCATGTCGCTATTCCCGGATCCAGGGGAGAATATGTCAGATGGAATAATTTCTTAGACGTATTACCGTATCCCCAAGGGTTGGAGCCGCTTCTTACGGGTCAGTGGAATCTTTATGCCCAAAACCCTGATTCCAGTAGTCATTTATTTGGTACCTCCCAAGGAGCAGGAACTGCCATTCTAACCCTTCTTGGGGGATTCCACCCACAAACGCAAAGCTTATGGCTGACCGATATTGCTCATCATCATTTAGCTATTGCATTTATTTTTCTCGTTGCTGGTCATATGTATAGAACTAACTTCGGGATTGGACATAGTATCAAAGATCTTTTAGAAGCACATACTCCTCCGGGGGGTCGATTAGGACGTGGTCATAAGGGTCTTTATGACACAATTAATAATTCGATTCATTTTCAATTAGGCCTTGCTCTAGCCTCTTTAGGGGTTATTACTTCCTTAGTAGCTCAACACATGTATTCTTTACCTGCTTATGCATTCATCGCACAAGACTTTACTACTCAAGCTGCATTATATACTCATCACCAATACATCGCAGGGTTCATCATGACAGGAGCCTTTGCTCATGGAGCTATATTCTTCATTAGAGATTATAATCCGGAGCAGAATGAGGATAATGTATTGGCAAGAATGTTAGACCATAAAGAAGCTATCATATCTCATTTAAGTTGGGCCAGCCTCTTTCTAGGGTTCCATACCTTAGGTCTTTATGTTCATAACGACGTCATGCTCGCTTTTGGTACTCCGGAAAAACAAATCTTGATCGAACCTATATTTGCCCAATGGATACAATCCGCTCATGGTAAGACTTCATATGGGTTCGATGTACTCTTATCTTCAACAACTGGACCGGCATTCAATGCAGGTCGAAGCATATGGTTACCCGGTTGGTTAAATGCTATTAATGAAAATAATAATTCACTCTTCTTAACAATAGGTCCGGGAGATTTCTTGGTTCATCATGCAATTGCTCTGGGTTTGCATACAACTACATTGATTTTAGTAAAAGGTGCTTTAGATGCACGTGGTTCCAAATTAATGCCAGATAAAAAGGATTTCGGTTATAGTTTTCCTTGCGACGGCCCAGGACGTGGGGGTACTTGTGATATTTCTGCTTGGGACGCATTTTATTTGGCAGTTTTCTGGATGTTAAATACGATAGGATGGGTCACTTTTTATTGGCATTGGAAACACATTACATTATGGCAGGGTAACGTTTCACAATTTAACGAATCTTCCACTTATTTGATGGGGTGGTTAAGAGATTATCTATGGTTAAACTCTTCACAACTTATCAATGGATATAACCCTTTTGGTATGAATAGTTTATCGGTATGGGCGTGGATGTTTTTATTTGGACATCTTGTTTGGGCTACTGGGTTTATGTTCTTAATTTCCTGGCGGGGATATTGGCAAGAATTAATTGAAACTTTAGCATGGGCTCATGAACGCACACCTTTGGCTAATTTGATTCGATGGAGAGATAAGCCAGTAGCTCTTTCCATTGTGCAAGCAAGATTGGTTGGATTAGCACACTTTTCTGTAGGTTATATATTCACTTATGCAGCTTTCTTGATTGCTTCTACATCAGGAAAATTTGGTTAATTTAGTTATTTTTTTATTTATTTTGTACTGTATCAGCAACAATCTCATTTGTTTCGATGAAGAGGGGGATCCCCTTTCTTATATTTTTACATCTAGGATCCGAACTGTATCATTGATAATAATAGGAACTGAACATTATGGCAAGAAAATGTTTGATTCAGAGGGAGAAGAAGCGGCAGAAATTGGAACAGAAATATCATTTGATTCGTCGATCCTCAAAAAAAGAAATAAGCAAGGTTCCATCGTTGAGTGAAAAATGGGAAATTCATGGAAAATTGCAATCCCCACCACGTAATAGTGCACCTATACGTCTTCATCGACGTTGTTTTTTGACTGGAAGACCTAGAGCTAACTATCGAGACTTTGGACTATCCGGACACGTACTTCGAGAAATAGTTCATGCATGCTTGTTACCGGGCGCAACAAGATCCAGTTGGTAAGGATAAAAATCTCGTTTCTTGTTTGTATAGATCTCTATGATCTATGATCATAGAGAGGCCCCTTTACCATTTTGTATAAATAGACTATTCTATTTGTATAGATATGGTAGAGGGGCATATCCAATCTTTCTTCGTCCATTAGTTCCTAGTTCTTCAGTTCAGCGCGGAGTAGAGCAGTTTGGTAGCTCGC
>CM057346.1:135574014-135577734 GCA_030015575.1 Agapanthus africanus
ACTTATAATAGAACAAGAAATTTTATTTACCTAAAAAGTGGGTAAAGTTTTTCTCATTTTTCAATTTTCTGGCTTAGTGTGAGATAGTGATAGGCATATTCTATTTCATCTGAACGAGAAACGAAGCAATGAGTTAAAGTTGAAGAAAATAAATTAAATGAGGTTTTACCCCTTTTTCTGTCGGACCAATCATTACTTGAATTGAAGGAATCCTATACTTCCTTTTGTTATATCTAAAAGGATGGGATGCTTCATGAATGAAGCATCAAACAAAAAAAAATGTTCAAATTCTATAGAATCATAACAGAGAAAGACTTTTCAGATTAGCCATATCATTAGATTATATTGACTTGACAATTCCAAAAAACTGTTCATACTATCATCATAGTATGATGACGGTCGGGCGGATATGCCCCCATCGTCTAGTGGTTCAGGACATCTCTCTTTCAAGGAGGCAGCGGGGATTCGACTTCCCCTGGGGGTAGGGTACTACGAAAGGAATGGATTATCAATAAGCCTAGAATGAATTCTTCCTGGGTCGATGCCCGAGCGGTTAATGGGGACGGACTGTAAATTCGTTGGCGACATGTCTACGCTGGTAGTTTTCACCGCTCCATGAGTATGATATAACCAATTTGTCTTACAAAAAAGAAAAAAAAATGCCTGATCGTAGAAATAAAGATAAAGAAAAGGGTCGATTTTTTTTTTCTCATCTCATTGAAAGATTGATTAGCTATTTTCAAAAAGAAAATAAAAAATAACTAGTTACTAATAATCCGCGTCACTCTTACTAAAGCCCGTGTTTGTGTGGATATAATAATATCCATATATCATTCGCGTATCTGTTACGTTACAACATGACGAGTAGAATGTTCTTATGAAACCATAAGAATATGTATGCTATACACCTCGCTGGGATTGTAGTTCAATCGGTCAGAGCACCGCCCCTGTCAAGGCGGAAGCTGCGGGTTCGAGCCCCGTCAGTCCCGAACTAGGATCCAATTCATTTCTCAATTCATTTCTCTATTTTTCGCGAAAGAGAAGATGGAGAGCAAAATCGAATCCCCGGTGCGGGGAGGGGGGATTTTTATTTCTTTTGTTTTTGTTTCGCATTTATCATCAGACAAATACATGAATTTCCATTTCTTCCACTAGTACCGATTGCTAAGGGAGAGACATAGGTAGATTGATACAATCGGTAGTATTGCTATATTCAGTATTTTAAATTTAAGACACTTTCTTTTTCGATCGTTCTTGATCAATGAAATGGAATAGAGTGCCCGTATTTTTAGGGGAGTACAGACAAAAATTGTCTTCGTTTATTGTACGATACACAATGAACTTAATATAATTTAATTACCCGTCGGAGTACTTTTCAGGTTAAAACACATCTTTTCTAATTCTATTTTTTTATATCATTAATACTAATTGGAAACAAACAATCTATTTCATTCTCATTCAAATTGCAGACTTCATTTTTGATGTATACGTTCCAATCCCAATCCAATAAAGAGGATACTAATAACATAAAAGAAAAGACCAACCAAACAACGCCCCTTTCTTATTCTTAGAAAATAGAAATTTCATTTGTTTGAATATTCGATTTTTTATACTTAATCTTTTTCATCTTACTTTTACTATACTGTACTGTTTGGTTCTTTGTATGACCCAAAGAATACCGGTCATATATATAATACCTCATAATTCTATGTATATGTATAAATAGTAGAGTTGTATAAGCAAGATGATAGGTTATAGAAAAGAAAAAGTGAAAAAGGGGATGAAAATCCAATGATGGGTATTTCTGATCCAATCAAAAATGATATTTTTTTTTTTATTTAGTATGTGTAAAAGATCTTCCTATGTTATACTATTCAATTCTCGACGATGAATTGATTGATAGATCATCAATTTTTATTCATAATATTGATCTGATTCAGTATCATCAGGATGCAATTCATCCATTGAATTTACAGGAGTCAAATTTCTCATCTCTATGGGATTAGATCCCGAGTTATTGCAAAACAAAAAAAAAAGAAGATTAGATTATGGAAGTCAATATTCTCGCACTTATTGCTACTGCACTGTTCATTTCTAGTTCCTACTGCTTTTTTACTTATCATCTATGTAAAAACAGTCAGCCAAAATGATTAATTTGAATGAAACTTGAATTATTAGTTATTAGTTCTTATCAATGATTCAAGAAATGAAAGAAAGGAATTCAAACTCTAAGTTTAAATGAAATGATTGGGCTGGAATCAGAAGTATCTTAGTAAGTATCTAGCTAGTGTGGTAGAAAGAACTATATATATAGTTCTTTCTACCACACTAGCTAGTATTGTATACTATTTTTATTACAGAAAGTTGTATTGTATACGAATATAGGCTTCATATAGATCAAATTACAATATGTATGTACATATAGATAGCACTCTAATTCTATTTCTTTTATTTTTATTTCCCATCTCAAGAAGTCATTAAGTCATTGATTGAACAATTAACGGATGATCCGCGGAGTTATATGGTAACTTCTTCGGATTTGGAAAAAGAGTAGAGTAGACCCTGTCCATTTTTCATGCTTAAATTAAATAATTAAATATGAGATGAGTCAAAAAAAGCATAAAAAAAGTTCTAGGAGCCTAAAAACAAATGTTAAATGTGTGATATGCGGATCGCTCACAGAAGAAAGATCTAATTTTATTATGTGTAGGATCTTTTTGCACAATTACTAATCGCTTTCCAGTAGAAAGAAAATCCGTATTGTCGTAATAGCGGAACTACTTTTCTTTTAGAAAGGTAAAAGTTAAGAAAAAGTGAAATAAAAAAAATGAAGTATTAGTTTTTCTTATTGTAATATCCATAATTCTGATAAGAGCTAATTCACCAAATAGAATATTAGAATATATAATATTTAGAAAAAATTAGGTAGGAAAAAATCTCCTATCATGCGTATATTTTAGTTTTGAAATACAATTATGGAATCATCATTACTGTATTCCAGTACAATTTTGAAGACATTTTTTTTAAGGCTTCGCAAATCGATCAATAAAGAATTGATACAGTTCGATTGCTGAATCGATTACTCAATTAGTATTAGTAGTGCCTTCAGCCCTAGAGTCCACTCCTTCCCCATACTACAAGTGAAAGGGAAAATGTAAAGACTACCATTAAAGCAGCCCAAGCAAGACTTACTATATCCATGTGAATTATGTCCCCTATTTCTATGAAGGAATTATTCTATATTGATTAATAATCATAGTTGAATCAATGGCGCAGAGTCAAAATTGTATTCTGACTTAAGACTATTAATGAACCAAACCAATTCAATTAATACACTCGTAATAAGTTTCTATATTTTAGGGTTTTTGGTAGAATCAGAAAGGCATTAAGTACAAATACGATGATACACACGCCTTTTCTTTGGAAATATCAAAGAATGCTTCTAATGAAACATGTAAGAACAGTAAGACCTATTGTTTGATACCTTTCTTTACTAAGCAAAAAGCATAAAAATATACCATCAAGATAGACAACTATCTATCAGATACCTCTATTTCCTGTTTGATCTAAGCTTACTGTCTTTCTTTCTGTGAAAGAATTGAGAGAACTCACCGCCACTATTACTACAAAAATTACTACATACATTCTTTTTTTTTTTTTTCTCACCTTTACTCTATAAGAATAAGAGTTGCTTCATTCCTATTGATACCGGTTTGGGCT
>CM057346.1:136177934-136361488 GCA_030015575.1 Agapanthus africanus
CTGGCTCAAGCGAAATGAAATAGGAGCGCATATGAGATATGTGCAGGACCGAGAATAATACCAGAATGTGATACTGTATTCGATTCTCGCGATTCGTGACATTGATCGGTTATATGCGATATAGCCGGGTTATCGGATCAAGTGTTGATTCGATAAGTTGTTACTATTGATATTAGTCGGTTATATGCGATATGACCGGATCGTTAAATCAAGTATTGATTTAATGATTTAATGTATAATTATATATTTGATATATTACTTTACATTAACTAATATTGGTTCACTTAAGATGTTTTTCTCACTTGTTTGTGCACATTGTATATGTGATATATTTTTGTGCACAAGTTTGTATCACGTTTGATGATACATGCAAACTTGGGTGTATGTTTGGTTTAAACCATGGTTGGTCAATGGTTAGGGTTTCATTTGCTTCATTTACTTATTCATTTATTTATTTATTCATTTGAGAAAGAAATAAAATGGTTGCAAACTTTGGATTTTCTTTGAAGCTTCTTGAAACTTTGAAAGACTTTGACCATTTTGTTTCTTTCCTTAACCCTAACCATTTACTTAACCTTAGTTTATTCTCTACACTTAACCATAGTTGCTAATATGATAAGAATGACTTTATTTTCTTTTTTAAATAATTCTTATCATATTCTTTTTCTTCTTCTTCTTCTTCTTGATGAAGAAAGAAAAACTTTCTACAAAAATGTCAAGTGATGAAATCAAGTGAGAAATCCAAATCCAAAGTGAACCCACTTCCTATTTCTTCATCCTCTACCACTTGCCAAGTAGTATAGGGTGTTTTCTTCACAAGGTTCATGACTTGGTGAAGTTGGAGCTTGATCTTGAGTTGCCTCGACGTAGATCATCTTCGGCATCGAAGTGTACGACCTAGCCCGATCATTTCTTCGATGAAACCACCGCGAGAGTCCGGGATCCGATGGGTACAGCGGAGGGACGTCATCACGGAGCTAAGGAAGTGGAGGACCGGATCTACAAAGGTTGTAGTCACTTCCCTTTTAGCAGTAAAGTTGTTTACTACTTGTAGTTTCGCCTAATATCTAGTTAACGATCCGTATTAGAGTTTCTCGGCACCGGAAATTTTTTGAATTTGGCATGGTTGATGCCTTATGAGACCTCATAAGTGTGCCTAGGAACCCTACAATTGGGCTCACTTTAGATTTATTTTTCTAAAAATATTTCTTCACTTTGAGAAAAGCTAGCAAGCTTTCTCATGAGGAAGAAGAAGATGAAGTGAAGATAAGAAATGAAACTCATGAGGTGAGAATAGCAACCATGGGTAAGTTAGTGTCATACACTAACTCATGTAGAGACTTAACTATGGCTATGGATAATGGTTAGGTTAATAAATATTTCAAGCAAAACAAAACTTGTGGACTTAGTCAATGGTTCCACAAGCTTCTCCAAGCTTCAACCATTAATCCAATTTCCATCAATTTTGAATTACTTGGATAAATAAAAACCCTTCATTATTTCAAGCATGGTGTGAGTCTCATACACCCATGTATCATGTGGCATCAAGCATGACACAAATAAAATGTACATTAATATATATCACATATATACTATATGCAAAAAAGTGAGAAAAAGAAATGTTTAAGTGAGCTAATATTAGTTAATGTAAGTTAATATATAAATATATAATTATACATTAAATTATTAAATCAACACTTGATTTAATAATCTGTCTATATCACATACAACCGACTAATATTAAATGTAACATCTTATCGAATCAACACTTGATCCGATAACCCGGCTGTATCACATATAACCGACCGATATCACATATCGCGAGAATAGAATGCGATATCACATACGCGCATTAATCTCGGTCCCGCACATATCACATATGTGCTTCTACTTCGTTTCGCATGAACCAGGAAACCTCTATGTAGGACTCTAAAGACTCGTCAATACGCCGGCAGTAGGTGATGATCATATCAAACATAGGTAAGCCGCAAGCGATCTGCTAAACGTAACGGCCACGCGGGTATTGAGCGATCAGAAGATCAACAAGCAATCCTGCTCATACTTCTGCGAATCCAATCAGTAACACTACCGTACAGTCCGGTCTCTTTGTCAGATATGTCGTACATCACAGCCTGGGGGTGGTATAACGTCAGACCCCAGTAGCCTGATAAGTCATGACGATGCAAGGTCCATAACGATTCGAGAAACTACTGATAACACTTACCAGTAGAACTCAGCAACCCTGGCCAGGGATTTCCTGTTATGGCCAATCGAGCATAGTGCAACATCAACTCCCAATACCGGGAGAGACAAATCCCCTCCTATCGCTCATTGCCTCCATGTGACTCGGGACTGTACCCAAAAACCACATTTTTCACGATCTCTTGACCTTGGTATAGAGGAAATCAAAGCACAGTGAGAATCACACAAGACACTATGACGATCTCAAGTCGACAGACTAACCTATACCAGTGTCACCAGAGAACTGCTATCCGACGATAGGTATAATACCATCTAGGAGTTCTCGGCGAGTCCGTTCAGTATACCAAGTCTCCACTGAGCACCCGTATACCTTCTCTGATGTCAAACACCAATGGATATGGGATCATCCATTGCCCATCATATGGGTCGAGAAGCGTATACGCTAGTCTACTCTGGAATGTCAATGCCCTGTCTCGATACTCCCACGACTAGGAACAATTGAAGGATGTACTTACCGACTACCTCTGCCCCACTAGTATGATCTGCATCATAGTCCTAGTAGTCAAGTACTCATCCTAATGGGCTTTATCAACATGTAATAGAGAGACAATAAGTGTACATGTTAGGATAAAGTGCAACCAGATAGCATACTATCATGTCGAGCAAGAAAGTCCTCCCTATATATGTCCAAGCATCTACTACAATATACATCACATATACAGTAATGGCCTCTAGGGCATACATATAACTAACACCTACTCTATCAACCAAGGTCAACCTACGCGATGAAAGTTCGGGTCTAATACCCCCTCAGTCAAGTTTAAGTTCTGTAAGGTCAAGCTTAGATTCCGAAATATATAAACGCCCTAAACTCTGCATAGTCAAACTTAGACTCGAACCAAGGTTAAACCTAATGCTCTAATACCAACTTTGTCACGGCCCGAAAAAAGCACATGACTGGCACTTGAATCATGTGAAGTCTGTAGGACCCCACCGAATCCAAGTAAGCCAAAAGCCTAAAAATCTAAACTTTTTAGGGAAAATAGTGGAGGTGAAGTTCTGAAATAAAGGTTCAATGAAATCAAGTTCTTTCTCTAAAAACATAAGTGGATTATATACCGTAGTTAAAACATTTTCGTCATATGAAATTTGGGCAGCACCTCCTTTGTAAATTTTAACCCGAAAGCAATACAAGCAATAATAAAAGGCATCCCCAAGCAGGAGAAAGCTCTTCGCCATTAGGCGGAAACACAACCACGCAATAAAGATATACGACGCCAAAGGTGAAGATCAAAACACATAAATGAAAGTAAAGAAACCAAAATAAAGAATAAATACATATCCGTAACTCTAGGTTCGAAAGAATATACAAACTGTGGTTTCTATGTTTACCAATTACACATAGTCTGGTTGATGGAGTTTTTAACTAGATATAACTGAATAAATATACAAGTAAAAATGGTGGTCACGATGCAAGTGTACCCCAACTTCCAAAACAAGTCACCCATAAGAAAAGCGGTGTGCCAACAAGCTGCTACCGAATCTGTGCGATCAACCTGCAAGAAAACTGTGGCACAACGGGGGTGAGTTGCCAACTCGTGAGTAGAACACATCATCGAGTAGAAATCGAATGTGTGACGATCTCCTAGGTCATACAGTAACATAATAATAATATAATAACGACGATGTGGTAACAAGAGTGATAGTGTAAACATAGTATAACAATACTAATGTAATCATGTCCGTGTCACAATGTGGTACCATGTCAATGTATCATATGTGTGTGTGTATAGGTATATCATCCAATGAGTGCCCATCAATGACACACCAAATCATGATAAAACCTGAGTGCCCAGCATCGACACTCAAAAACATCATAAAACCGTGTCCAGCAGTGACACATAATCCTCATATGTCAGGCGCCATCTCATCGGATCGGCCCTCATATCCATTTGATCTCATGACTCCGGTCGGTATCCTCCGAATATCCGCCGAGCCAAACTATCACCGGTCGGTAGTGCTCCTTTGCCGGGCTCAACTTCTCTCTATACGATCTTCTTGCCCTGGGGTACCGTACCGGGTCCACCATGTACCCGCAGACGGTGCCTCCTCTTTCCTCGAATCAGGTATACATATAGCTCAAAACTGAGAAAACTCATGGTGGACGCCACACATCATATCAAGGAAAACCGCATTTTTCTTTTAATATGATCATAAGTTTTCAAAATTCAAATGCGGTTTCCCAAATCCTGAAATCTCATGAAAACCGAAATCTAATAAACATGATCCAATAATGAAACAATGAATACCGGCACAGAGCCAATCTATAGTAGTAACATTTCAGAAAAATAAAATATTATTTTTAGGAATTTATATAATTAATAATAAATATTATGAATATTTTAATGATGCGGTATAATTATATACGGATAAATTTGGGAAATATTTGGAGATTATGTTAATTATTGAATTTGAAAGAGATTATAAGAATGGAGCATTCATATATTTTTATATAAATAATTATATTCTATGTTAATGCTAAAAACGATTAATTTTCGCTAATCTTGCATTAAGCTTGATTTGTGCATCATGACATACAACAAGACTTGTTTCATTTTTAACCATGGCCTCTTGTTTCTTTTTATGTATATGGTTTATTTGGTTTTGGGTTTTAAATTGAAAAGGGAAAACAAATGAGAAAAGAAAAGAAAAGATAAAGAAATAGGTATCGGCAAGAGAGAGAGGGGGGAGGGGTCTTCTTTGACCTTGGCTATTCTCCCCCTCATTTTATTTTCCTCCTTCTCTTTCCTCTCTTCTCCTCTCATAGCTGTCCTCACTCCCCCACCTCCTCTAAACCCTCACAACAACATCAAAATTTCATCAAAACACTTCTTTCCTTTCACAAAAAATGTGCACAAGCTCACTACAAGCATTTTGGGCCAAGAAAGTTTGGAATTTAAGCACTTGGGGCAACTCAAGAAAATTCTTGAGTTGCCAAATGAGATATTTTATTCACCATTAGTATAGTTATTCATATCCTTTAGCATACATTGCAGTTTAGAAGTGTTAAAGTGTAGTTTAGTGAGGTTTGAAAATTTCAAGATAAGGGATAGGGTTTTCCTTGAGTTGGGATGGTGTATGTGAGTGTATTAGTGACTACAACCCCTGTAGTATTGGTATTTTGAACTAAACTAGAGATTAGAACCCCAAACCCCAAACTTAGAAATCCCTGATATCGAGTTTGTGTAGGAATTGAGGTGTTATTGGAGATCTGCTATCACCCGGGGACCCTAGAAATTATATAGCGATTACTGAGAGATGTGCAGGCAAAGTGGAGCATACCCTAAAGACCCGAGACCCCAATCCTTCACCATGGCCGCAAATAAATTCCTTCTGGATGCAAATTGCGGCCAGGACTTGGCCTATGTGCCTCGTTCTTGTTCTGTGGTCCCTTTATCGGTAAATTAGACCCTCCACTTATGCAAAATTTGCTAATTTCACCTGGGGTAAAATCTGGAAGTGTTTTTCAAAGTTTCTGATTTCAGTTTATGAATTCTATGAACTTGAACTTTGGTATTTGTGTTTTATCTCGTTCACTTGACGTTTGGACGTCGATATCGAGAGTTGTGTTTACCCCAATCAGAGCAAAGCACTGTTCAAATTCCAAGACGGGAAACGAAGCAACGCTTCTGTTTCCCCCAATCAGAGCAAAGCTCTGTTTGAATTTCAAAATTCAAAATTCGAAGCAACGCTTCAGATTCTTTGCGCTGCGCGCAACGCGCCACGTGTCAAAAGCTGATACATCAGCGCAGCGCCCAAGGCAGCGCGCCCAATCAGAGCAAAGCTCTATTTAAAACAAAATTAAAGGAAGCAACGCTTCAGTTTGCGCAAGCGCTGCGCTGCGCGACACGTGTCAGCGCAGATGCGCTAACGCAGTTGCGCTGCGCCGTGCGCTGCGCGACACGTGTCAGCGCAGTTGCGCTGCGCCGTGCGCTGCGCAACACGTGTCACGCGCTGGGGCATTTGCGCCAAACAGAATTAAAATTTTAAAGAAATCTTTCTGTTCTTATTAACACAAGAAAATTTTCTTCTGTAAAACAAGAGCCCTTGGATCAAAGATCCAACGGTGGGGAAAATTCCCCAAATCACTCAGAGAAAGATCTCTTTAATAAACTTAACAAATTTATGGGCACTATATAAAGGCCCCTAGACCCCAAATCAAAGGATGAACATTGTGAGAAATCAAGAACTTCAAACAGAGAGAATTCTGAAGAAATTTCAAGAAAAAAAAGGTAAAATCCTTTAAGATAGAAGAATTTCTTCTGATAGATCATTGATCTAAGAACAAGATCAATGATTTTCAATAAAAAACAAAATAAAAGTAGTGCTTTGCACTTATGAACCATTGGTTCTCTGAGATCAAGAAAAAACAAGAAATACTTGTTTTCTTTGATCTAAATTAGATCAAGAAATTTAATAGTGCCTTGCACTTGCAAAACTGCACTGTTGCGCTCTTGGGTTGGCGCAAACCACCAGAGAGTGCCACATGTCAGCATCTGAACCACTTGCGCTATGCGCTTTTGATAGAGCCTTGCTCTCTGAAGTTAGCGCAACTCACCAGAGCGCGCCACGTATCAGCAGCGCAGCGCACTGGTGCAGCGCACTGCGCTAACTGCGCTTACGCTCACCAGAGCATGACATGTGTCATCACCATAAGCGCTTGCGCTCAGTGATTAGCGCAAAGCGCCTGACAAATGCAACGCATTTCTTTTACTAAAGGGCCAGGCCCAAATCAGAAAGGCCTAGCAGGCCAAATTAAATTGCAATGCAATAAAAAGGGCAGAGCCCAAACAAAATTGATGCTCCGCATCATTTATAAATGGGCAGAGCCCAAACAAAATAATGAATAATGCAATGCATTATTTTAAAAGGGGCAGAGCCCAAATAAAGGTCCAATAGAGACCAAGATTAATGCTATGCATTATTAAAAACGGGTCAAGCCCTAGCACAAGCCTAGTAGGCCAAAAACAAATAAAAGTGTTGAACATATTCTCAACTGGACTTAGCCCAATCATGGCCGTAAGTCCTCAAACTAAATTGACTGAGCGCAACTGCTCTCTTAAATCAATTTACATCCGGTTCGAGGGTACATCTCCGAACTCCTTTGACTCCTATCGTTGTAATTCTTCAACGACGTCAGAGAAGTCATGGGTCCCGATAACCACATATCAATACGGACTGTGGGGTCCTTAAACCCATGGACTTAAGCGTTCTTAAACCAAGATACGGATTGTGGGGTCCATAAACCCACGGACTTAAGCGCCCTTAAACTAAGATACGGACCGTGGGGTCCTTAAACCCGCGGACTTATGCGTCCTTAAACTAACGGACTAATGCGTCCTTAAACTAACCCATATGGACTGTGGGGTCCTTAAACCCATGGACTTATGCGTCCTTAAACTACTAATGGACCGCAATGTCCCTAAACTACCTATGGACCACTACGTCCCTAAACTGGAACAATAGAACCCCCAAATGCTCTTTTGTCGGATCTAAACGATCCTGTTTAAGTTGATCTTAGCCACAAACCTGGCTAACGTATCCTTAAACATTCAAATAGACTATAAAACTCCAAATCAACTTTGGTTCGAGGGTACATCTCCGAACTCCTCTGACACCTGTCGTTGTAATCCCTTAATGACGTCAGAGAGGTGACGAGTCCCGATAGCCATATATTAAATGGATCACCACGTTAAGTTGATCTTAGTCTCAAACAGGACTAACGTATCCTTAACGAATGTTTAAATTGATCTTAGCCTCAACACGGCTAACGTATCCTTAAACTAAAACACCAAACCCAAATCTAAGTAAATACGGATTTGGACTAATCCACGTCCTACGGGTGACGGCATCACTTAGTCTCCGTATACAATCCACGGGAAACCACAAACAAAACAAATACCCACGACACGAAGTGAAATTCTGGAGAAGGAGAAAATGGTTACCGCGATGCGGTAGCGTAATTAACTACAGGGGCTTGCGCCTGCAGGGAAGAGCGTCCCCACAATCAAAAACCTCTCAAACGAGGAGGAATCTGACGAAGTCTGCTACATCAGCCGCATCCGTCTAAACCTCCGATACACGGTGCCATAAATCAACTTAGCATCTTCGGAGAGGTGGACGGATAAAACCATATAGCATCTGCCCTGAATCTCAGGCAAGACGTCCTCACGTCTCGGCCGCCGTTTGGAGGGGAACAGATTCTGGCACGTCCGGTGGGACCTTTTCCTCTTTCCACTCCACACTTCGTGTGTCGTATTCATGAACGAATCGCGGTTTGTTAATGGTTGACTTCGGATTTTAAGTTACTAAGATTTGGTCTTTTGCCTGGCGCAGAAATCAAGCATCGATGGCCTCTACCTGTTCGAAGTGCTCCAACTGCAACTGCAGCTCGTGTTCGGCCTCAACTGGGGGCATAACCTACGGGTCCCAAGCGGCCTCTTTGCTCACCATGCCCGTAGAGCAGATTACTCAAGCCACCACAGGGTTGTTTTTCGGAACTATGCTTCCACCAACAAGCATCAGCACCCCCGTGCCCATACAAGAAGCTCTTAAGAAGTCGGTCTTCGATCGACTTTCAGTTACTGCGGCCCCTCTCAATGGGTCGCCCAACACCAGTGCCTCGGTCTTCTCCAGACTGGGCCAAAACTCCTGCGGGCCCACGATGAAGCTTGCAGTCCCAGAAAAGGTTATCCCAAAAAGAGTAGCCAAACCTGCTCTTGAAGCCGTCAAGGCGGCTTCTCCTACTAAGAGATCGGTCTTTACAAGATTGACCATCCCAACTCCCACTCCTGCTCTTGCTGCTCAAAAGACATCAGTCTTCAATAGGCTGACGCCGGCAACAGCCCCACACCTGAACAGGGGGCAAGAAGAAGCTGTTTCTGTCTCTGAACCAATACCGACGACTCGTCGCGCCCGACGACGCCACTGGCGTCGGATAAAGAAGACTGGGGGAAACTCCCCTTCTGGGATAACTCCGCCGGCTCCGACGGTGGAAGTTAACGCTGCTGTTCCAACCGGGAACAGCTTTGAGCTGTTGAACAGGATACGCAGAAACTCGCCAACTGCGGTCCTTAAAAGAACTCCTCCACCGGTAGAGACCGCCATGGAAGCAGAAAAGCCGGAGCAGTCTCCTCAATCGCTGTCCTCCAGGATTTACAAGACATGGCGACGAGTCCGAGAATTTGTGCTTGATCCTGATTTCTCTCGCCGACACAAGAAGTCGAAAAGTCGGCAAGAAGAAAATTCCCCGATCAAGCAGCGGAAGGTAACGACCACTTGGGTGCCCAAACCAACGGCTCCCTCAACTTCAACGGCCCATAAGAGAAGAAGGCCGGAGAAAGTCCTCACGCCGACGGCAAATATTAAAGGTAGTGAACCTAAACGCCCTAAGTCTGGGGGCATAATAGTTCATACAGTATACATGGCGTCGGGAAAGGAGGACAGCCGTGCATCCACAGGTCATAGATCGCTTACACGGTCAATGACCAAAGCTCAGGAGAAACAGCAAAAGCTCCAAGAGATAATGAACGCGATAGCCGCACTCACTGGGCCAAAAGAAAGCCCTGAAGCGTCCTCGGATGAATGCCAAGAGCAAGAAACTGGCGTTGAATTCCTTCGTCGGGTATTGGAGAAGAAGGATAAAGAGGCTGCTGAATAAGCAGCCAACATAAAGCGAATGGCCCTCCTGTTCCAGGACATGGTGGGAATGATGATTCAACAAGATCCTCCTGCCGAAGATCCTCCAATCATCCTTGAAGACGACGGGGGAGAAACGTCAAATCCTCCACCAGTTCTGTCAACAGCTAAGGAGGAGACAATCTCCAAAGCTGACTTGGATGACTATATAGCTCAGCAGATCCAGGTTCATCATGCGGCCGAAGCAGCCGGTCAGGTCGTGAAAACAGGACGACCATATCCGAGATGGTACGACCAGATCAAGTACCCGTCTGGCTACACAATTCCCAAGTTCTATGTCTATAAGGGGACAGGCAATCCCCACCAGCAAGTTGCCCAATTAAAGGCACTCTGCGGCAACACTGGCGGCGATGATAAATTGTTGCTTCGCCAGTTCGTTGGAAGCTTATCAGATACAGCGTTCGAGTGGTACTCTGAGCTCCCAAACGACTCTATCAAGACCTTCACGGAGATGGAGCTACTGTTTACCCAGCGTTTTGCAAGCGCCAGCGAACGCACCCCGATGACGGCACTGATTAATGCCAGGGTGAAGCCGGGCGAAACATGGGTCCAATACGCTATAAGGTGGCGGAACTTATGGTCAAAATGCGAGCAACGCATTGAAGAAGCTCCTGCAGTAGGTATGTTTGTGGGAACCCTGGACCCACAAGCAACTATCTCGCAATTTATGATGTTCTTCAAGCCGACTACCTTCCAGGCCCTGATCGACAAACTAGCGCAAATGGATCAGATGGGCCATAGACCTCCTCTTCCAAAGCCAGACTCCCGAAATGAAAAAGGGAAGGGGAAAGCGATCGTTGTCGCTAATGCTCAACAACAGCCGAACAACTCGAAACCAGTCGTTCATCAAAATAATATGCGTCCACGCGTATCCCTTGAAGAGAGGCTAGGACGTCCTTACTCGTTTCCTCGAGATAAAACGAGAAGATTATTCGAGCTGGCATTGCGTAACCGACTCATAAATCTGCCGGATCCAAGACGCCCGTCGCAGCCAAATGATGTTAACGATCCCAACTACTGTCCCTATCATCGAGTACTGGGTCATCCAATTGAAGATTGCTGCGTCTTCAAAAATTGGCTTGAAGACCAGTACCAACAGGGCAAGTTCGCGTTATCTGACAAATGGAAGGTGAATCCCCCACAGCCCCACACCTCTAAGAGGATGAATACACCGGGGGCAACATGCTCTGTCGTTGAAGAAGCTCCTTGGAAGGTTGTATTATCCTCCAAGACAAAGAGGATGCTAAACGATCTTCAAACATGCCCAGCGATTAGGTGGAAGAACCCGTTAGAACCTCAAATCGTTGAAGGAATGTTGAAGCCGCGTCCGACTCAAATGATCAATGGAGGGGGCCCAAGCATTCACAACCAGCCGTCGAAATCTTCAAAGAAGAAGAAAAAGAAATCAAAGAAGCCTGCGAAGCCTGGCGACAAGCGCACGGACAGGCAAAAACAAATTGACGCGCTGGAGGAATATAACCAGAAGGCACGGACTCCCATTACACTCCAAGAGTTCCTCAACCACATCTTTCAAGAGGATGATGAGGGAGAAAGTTCGTCAGATGAATCCGAGAAATATGTGGCGAGCTGTCATATGATTTCCCATTCGCTCACGAACGATGAGGAGACTCCTTGCACTAAAAAGCTGGGGGCAGATCCCAAACCAAAAATTCTGGGGCCATCGGATGAAGTAATTGACGCATTTCTCAATGAAGCTCTCTTAAAAAGCAAAGCTGATCGGGAGCGCGAGGCGGTCATATTCGAAAGGGCCAAGCGCCAGCGCCTTGACGAAAGAATTGAGATACTCCCGCTGGAGCAAAGTACACCCACTGCGGATAAAATCAAATTCAAGACGAGAAAAAGGTTTACTAAAGCCATATCAATGGGTATGAAGCTACCATCCTCTGAGGGAAATGTTATTGGTGAAACGGAAATGCACCCCTCCTACTGCTTATATCATCGGAAGATTTCACACCCCACTGAAGAGTGCAAAGCTTTCGATAGATGGTGGAAAGGATATGTTGCTCACCGACAACATTTTAAGCGGGAGAAGCACAAAACTCGCCGGGAGCAGAACGGTACGACTGAGGGGCTTAACAGAACCACCGACAATTGTCTCATGGTTAACGCCGGGGGATCGCAAGTGCTCACATTTGGGAGCGATTCCGACGAGGAGCTGGCTCTTAGTCCCCTCTTTAAAGAGTCCACTTCGGGAAAAGAAGAAGAGCCGAAGGTTTGCAAAAATATCCGACTGCGTAATCGGACGCTACCCGAAAAGAATCTCGGACCCTCAAACAAAAAAGATCAAGGGAAAGAAAAGGTCTCGGAGGACATCGCCCTAGATGACCAAGTCATGGAAGAGCTAACTGCCAAAGACCCGCCGAAGAAAAATAAGGTGGATTACAACGTCTTAGTGCATCTGCGAAAACTACCCTCACAGCTTAGCATTCTTGACGCCCTTTTACTATCAAAGGAGGCGAGAGATTCGTTAATTAAGGCACTACAGGACCCGGAGCAGTTCCAAGCTTTCCTGGCGG
The DNA here is from genome assembly GCA_030015575.1 of Agapanthus africanus. Classification (NCBI taxonomy): domain Eukaryota; kingdom Viridiplantae; phylum Streptophyta; class Magnoliopsida; order Asparagales; family Amaryllidaceae; genus Agapanthus; species Agapanthus africanus. The sequence goes on from CM057346.1 coordinate 136,190,432, forward strand.
AAGAAAAGATGAAGGATGAATTGGAGGAAGTGCACACGGTCGATGTCACTTTCGGTGACGAAGACCTTCTCCTTGGGACGTGCGAACACAATCATCCCCTCTATATCTCAGGATACTGCCATGATATAAAGATAGGCAAAATCCTGGTCGATAACGGATCGTCTGTTAATCTACTCAATGTGCGGGTGTTAAAAGAAATCTGCATGAGTGTCCAACACCTCGCTCGAGACAAGATCACCATCTCCGGGTTCGACTCCCAATCATCAAAGACTCTTGGATCTGTGATACTGACGCTACGCTTTGGGCTGCTCGTCACGGACATTAAATTCCACGTCATAGATGCCAAGACATGCTACAACGCTCTGCTCGGCCGACCATGGTTACACGAGTACAATATCATCCCTTCTACACAGCATCAGTGTATGAAATATTTTAGGGATGGTCTCGAGTATACCATAACGGGAGAACTGAACCCGTTCTCTATGAACGAGGTCCGCAAATATGAAGATGCCAAATACTTCTTACTGGATTTTGAAGACACGGAGAGGTGTCTCAAGCCGGAGAATAAAGCTAACGCCACCATCCCTGTCTTCGGTAGTGATACTGAGGGGGAAGAAGAGATAGTTTATTCGGGTCCGTCCCAATACAACAAGCCGGGATCTTTGGTAGTGACTCAGAAGAAGAGGTCCATGTCGTATTCTCTGCTCGACCTTTAATACAAGCGTCAGCTGACGAAGAGCAAAGTCTGCAAGTCGCCATGGTGCCGCTCAAACATCATAAAGAACTGGATGCGCTCGATACCTACAACATAGAGGAGCTGCGGACGTTCTATGTCCCTCCCAGGCGAGAAGGTGAAAAGGCAATTCTATTTTACCGCTCTGAAGAAACCAAAATGGAGAAAGAAATCTGGCACGGCGCGGATCCTACGCTTGACAGGCTTCAGCCCATCCGTCTGCCCAGATATTATACGGAAGGCTTGAAAAGGCTGTTGAAGTGCCAGGGGATATCCTTCAAACAGACCGCTCGAAAAGCCAAATTCTATGACAGGGTCTGGAACGTCCCCGGGACTCAGCACAAGTTGCCTAGTGGAAGGATGGAAACAATCAGACTTGGATACATTCGGTCCAAGAAACGAGAGCTACTCCGCGATTGTTACATCGTGCATGACTTCAATGAAGAAGCAGATGCTCAATGGGAGGACGCTAATCCTGAAACAGTAAAAGTTCCTGATGCAAAAGTGCCCAGTCCGTCGTTCGAAGAACAAATGGACAGACTTATAAGGGAAGCTGGTCAAAAAGTCCGAGACGATCACAACCGCGAAATGGCAATCTACGAGAAAGCCAAAACACAACGCCTCCTCCAACAGGCCGGGAAAGACGAAAATACCGCTCCCTGTCAACCTGTTATAAAAAAGGCTCGACGTAGAGGCAGAAACAAGTCGAAAGGCCAAAAAGGCGCTCAACGGCAACAAAGCGGGACTAAGAAGCCACGCCAGCGGGAAATGAGCGGTTCCGATCTATCCCTCATGAAGAAAATGGGTCGAGCATACTCATTTCCTCAGGACAAGACGAAGAGAATACTTGATCTTGCTCTAAAACATCAAATGCTTACACTGCCGGAGTCCAAAATCCCCGAACAAGCAGGCGAAGTCCCTGACCCAAATTATTGCTCTTACCATCGAGTAATAGGGCACCCGCTCGAAGACTGCTTCACCTTTAAGAATTGGGTCGAAGATCAGTACCAGCTCGGCAAGTTCGCTCTGTCTGACAACTGGAGGGTAACGCCGCCACAAAAGCACGAACCCAAAGCCACGAAAACAGAACCAACTCCACATTGGGATTGGAAGCGGATTCGCACTTGTCACATGATAACAATATTAAAAGAAGAGCCCGAGAACATGGATAACCTTCCCTGGTGCTTCGAAAACAGCAATGATGAGGTGATCTCAGAATTTCCACCAGCTCCGAAAGAACTGGAGGACGGAATACATACCACTGCAGATAACCTCAAGAAAATTGAGTTGGGGACGGCGGACGACCCGCGACCGACATTTGTCAGCGAGCTGCTATCTGAAGAAAGGGTGGCTGCGTTAAAAGACATCCTTGTACAGCATAGAGATTGCTTCGCATGGAACTATTCCGAAATGCCGGGACTAGATCCAGAAATTGCTGTGCACAAATTGGCGATATCCCCGGACATCAAGCCAGTTAAACAGGCGCCAAGGAGAATGGGGTTCGAGCTTGAGATGAGCATCAATGCCGAGGTCAAGAAGCTAATTGACTCTGGTTTTATCCAGGAGGTTCAATATCTTGAATGGATCGCCAACATTGTCCCGATGATGAAGAAAAATGGGACGGTGCGCATATGCGTGGACTTTTGGGATCTCAATAAAGCCTGCCCGAAGGATGATTTCCCAGTGCCAGTCACCGAACTGATGATAGACAATACGTCCACTCATGAGCTTTTCTCCTTCATGGACGGCTCATCAGGGTATAATCAGATAAAGATGCATCCCGAAGACCAGAAGCATACCGCTTTCCGGACTCCTTTGGGAATATTTTGCTACAAGGTCATGCCCTTCGGTCTAAAGAACGCCGGTGCCACCTAACAGAGGGCCATGACGAAGATCTTCTATGACCTTATACACGAAATCGTCGAATGCTATATCGACGACCTCGTGGTTAAGAGCAAATCATACGAGGAACATCTTGAGCATCTAAAGATTGTATTTCGACGCCTTCGACGGTACAACTTGAAGATGAACCCTCTCAAGTGTGCATTCGGGGTTTCCTCGGGCAAATTCCTGGGATTCGTCGTTCGACACCGAGGTATCGAGATAGATCCGTCGAAGATTAAGGCGATAATGGAAATGCCTCCGCCAAGAACTCTCAAACAACTACAGTCTCTCCAGGGAAAGCTTGCGTATATACGGCGGTTTATAGCCAACCTTTCAGGCAAGTGTCGTCCTTATAGTCACCTGATGAAGAAGGGAACCCCGTTCGTCTGGGATCAAAAGTGCCAAAACGCACTGGATGAAATCAAGCAATACTTGCAAAACCCGCCGGTGCTGGCTGCCCCGGTTAAGGGAAAACCGCTAATCCTTTATACAATGGCCCTCGAAGGTTCCTTAGGCGCATTATGGGCGCAAGAGAACGACCAAGGGAAAGAAAGAGCACTCTACTATTTAAGTCGAGTCCTACTGGGGGCAGAAAGCAACTACTCCCCCATTGAAAAACACTGTCTGGCATTGATCTTCACGATAACAAAACTCAGACACTATGCATTGGCACATGAAGTCCGTCTCATCTCGAAGGTGGACCCTCTTAAATATTTAATGTCAAAGGCCATATTGACGGGACGACTCGCTAAATGGACCCTGCTCTTGATGGAATTCTCGATAACCTATCAACCTCTCAAAGCAGTGAAAGGCCAGGCTATTGCCGACTTCCTCGCTGAATATCCGATACCTGCTGATTCTCCTCTGAATTGCGATCTGCCAGACGAACATGCGTTTGACGTGATTGATGGAGGTGATACCTGATGGGAGCTTTATTTCGATGGAGCATCTTCCATGAAGAAGCGCAGACAAAACACGCCCATAGTCAAATCGGGGGTAGGCCTTATCTTCGTGACTCCACAAGGAGGCATAATGCGCTTCGCTTTCTCCTTGACAGAGCCGAGGACGAACAATGAAGCTGAATATGAAGCTTTGATAGCAGGCTTCGAGATCGCCATCGACATGGGAATTGAAAACCTCCTCATATATGGAGACTCCCAACTGGTCGTCAGTCAAGTAAACGGCGATTACCAAACATGCAAACCAGAGTTGGTGAAGTACGGCAAAAAAGTGCAACAACTGTTGACCCAAATCCCTTCCTACACTTTGGAAAACATACCGCGTGCGGAAAACAGCAAAGCGGACGCATTAGCCAAGCTCGCTAAAGAACTGGCTGACGAGAATCTCGATGACGCCAGAATTGTGGTACAAAGCCGTCGGGTGCTTGCCCCAGCAGAAATATCTATGGAATCATCCGAAGAAAAGGGAGCGACTGAACAGACAACCTTGCAAATAAAAGAACAAGAAAAGGCTGAGGATTGGAGGGAAGTCTTCATAGACTACTTTAAGTCCCATCGAATGCCTGAAGATGCATCCTCAAGACATCAGCTTATGAAACGAGCTCTGTCTTTCGCCTTCGTCAATGATACTCTGTACAAGAGGTCATTCGATTCTCTGTGGTTAAGATGTCTGGGACCTGACGAAGCGGAAAGAGTCGTTCAGGAAGTCCATGACGGAATCTGTGGTTCTCACCAAGCAGGCCCAAAGATGAAGTTGAAGATCAAACGGATGGGCTACTACTGGCCCACGATGATTCAGGACTGCCTCGAATATGCGAAGCAATGCCACTCATGCCAAATTCATTGGGACTTCATCCATCAGCATCCAAATCCACTACATCCAACGGTGGCTAGCTGGCCGTTCGAAATGTGGGGAACTGACATAGTCGGCCCTATCGAACCAGCATCGTCCAAGAGACATCGTTTCATCCTAGCGACGACTGACTACTTCTCCAAATGGGCAGAAGCGGTACCGTTGAGGGAAGTGAAGACGGAGAATATCCTCCATTTCTTCAAAATGCACGTCATATATCGATTTGGAACTCCGCGACGGATCATCTCCGATAACGGGCCAGCCTACAGAAGCCACAAGATCAGTCGCTTCGCACAGCAGCATAATATAGACTGGAGATTTTCCTCGGTTTATAATCTGTGAGCTAATGGTCTAGCCGAGGCCTTCAACAAGACCCTGACAAAGATCATGAAAAAGACAGTGTCCCGAAATAAGAAGGACTGGCATGAAAGACTGCAAGAGGCTCTTTGGGCATATCGAACTACGTTCAAGACAGCCACGAACACAACGCCCTATGCTTTGGTATTCGGTACAGAAGCAGTACTCCCCCTTGAGATAGAGTTACCCTCTCTACGAGTGGCAGTCCACTACAAGCTGACGAACGAAGAAAATGCTCACCTTCGGCTTGAGGAGCTTGATGCCCTTGAAGAAACACGGCTCATAGCGCAACAAAATCTGGAAGCTAATAAAGCAAAGATGACGCGCTCATATGAAAGATTGACCCGGCCGAGGACATTCCGCCAAGGTGAACTCGTGCTAGTGGTCAAAAGGCCTATGATCCCCAATCGAGCCAAGCGAGGAAAATTCGAGCCAAACTATGAAGGCCCGTACATAATAGACAAGGTCTACTAGGGTGGAGCCTATCTACTCATGGATATGCATGGTGAAAGGCCTTTCAGGCCAATAAACGGTCGCTTCCTGAAGAAATATTACGCTTGATGAGCCACAGCCTAGGTCAATGATAGATGACGACGACTATGTCCACTCGCTATCTTGCTAAGCTCAAGCTCTATAAGTAGTAGCCGGCCTTCTCCAAACGGACCGAAACGTCCTTAAACTAATGACGGACCGAAACGTCCTTAAACTAATACCGCAGCATCTTCAGGCTGACGAGATGAATAAAAGAAAAAAATATAATATAAAATAAAAATATATATATATAAAAAACGGTTGTCCATAAGCAAAATGGGCACGGATGAAAACCCGAAAGGGCTCCGTGAGTAAAAACAGCAGGGCTACCGGCGAGTGTTCGTGAAAACCTGAAAGGGCGCGACCTCGTAAAAAAAAGAAGAATAAGAAAATAAAAAGAATAAAAAAAACGGTATGTCCATAAGCAAAAAGGGCACGGATGAAAACCCGAAAGGGCTCCGTAAGTAAAAACAGCAGGACCACCGGCGAGTGTTTGTGAAAACCCGAAAGGGCGCAACCTCGTTAAAGGACACTTACAGGGTCCTCTTGACCTTGTAAGGAGAAACAACCCGCATGAGATCCTTACGACTCACAAGGGAGCAATACACTTAGGGATCCCTACGATTCCTAAGGAGAAAATACACTTGCGAGATCCTCACGACTCGTAAGGAGAACTCTCTTATGGGACCCTCACGGCTCATAAGATTTGAAAGTCTTAAGTTACAGAGACCTAAACCTGTATTAAGCAACCCCTACAACATCCGATATTGCCCTACAAGCGGCTCAGTACTGACCCTTGTATACAATCCACGGGCGCGAATAAACATTTCCCTAACCAAGTCCAATCCGTGACTGGGGATATATACGCATGGTGAACAACCCTTGTAAATCCTCTCGATTTACAAGGAGAAAACCCTCCTGTAGGATCCTTACGACTTACAGAGGAACAAACACTTAGGAATCCTCACGATTCCTGAAGAGAAAATACACCTACAAGATCCTCACGACTCGTAGGGAGAAATACCTTTGTGAGACCCTTACGGCTCATGAAGTCAAAAGCCTTAGTCGACAGGACCTTAACCCTGTTCGCTAAGCCACCTTTGTTCGACATCGATAGAGGCAGATGATGATTCGCTCCTGGCAATATCCCAGTTGTAGCGGTACTGATGTCGAAATCGGTGTCTAATTTCAGGTTTACGGCAAAAAGCCAGTAGGCCGCACATGCATACGTAATAGCCGAACTGATGGGGCAACTTGCAATAAAAAGCAGCAAGTAAAAACGTATGCACACAAAATAGCCGAAATGATTGGGCAATTCGCAATAAAAAGCAGCGAGTAAAAATGATGTAAATAGCCGAAATGATTGGGCACCGTGGAAAATAGCCGAAATGATTAGACGATCACGACCTTCGCGATATAAAAGCTGAAATGATAGAGCATCGCGGAAATAAAGCAATAAAAAAATGATGATGAAACTTTTGCCCTACAGTTAAGATCGCATCGATCCCTGTATACAATCCAAGGGCGCAAACAAAGAGGGAAACACACCCTCCCAGCATGCTCCGCCGGAAAGCAAAGCCAAATCTCGACGGTTCGCCAACAGCCTAGAGGCAACCGCGGCATTCGTCTCAGTACAGCAGACGCAGTGCCAACAAACGAAGCGAAGATCAAATTCCTAGCTTCACGGTTTTTACGGTAACTTATATAAAACCTGAAAGACCACCACAGATTAGTTCAACCCCGAAGAAACCAGTGTCTTCGGCCAAATCCTTCGACTCAGGGAAACCAGTGTCCTTGACAAGAACATCCTGATTCGCGTCGGCCCGCAGAGAAACTAGCGTCTTTGCAGGAACACCTCGATTCGTTTCAACCTCAGGGAAACCAGTGTCCCTGGCAAATATCTCAATTCAGGGAAACCAACGTCCTTGATGAGAACGTCCTGATTTGCGTCGGCCCGCAGAGAAACCAGTGTCTCCGCAGGAACACCCCGATTCGTTTCAACCCCGAAGAAACCAGTGTCTTCGGCTAAATCCTTCGACTTAGGGAAACCAGTGTCCTTGATCCTGATTCGCGTCGACCCGCAGAGAAACTAGCGTCTCCGCAGGAAGTCCTCGATTCGTTTCAACTCCAGGGAAACAAGTGTCCTTGGCAAACTCCTCAACTCAGGGAAACTAGCATCCTTGACAAGAACCTCTTGATTCGCGTCGGCTCGCAGAGAAACCAGTGTCTCCGCGGGAAATTCCTGATTCGTCTCAACTCCAAAGAAACCAGTGTCTTCGGCAAAATCTTTCGACTCAGGGAAACAAGTGTCCTCGACGAAGAAAATCCTGATTCGCGTCGACTCGCAGAGAAACCAGTGTCTCCGCGGGAAATCCTCGATTCGTTTCAACTCCAGGGAAACAAGTGTCCTTGGCAAACTCCTCAATTCAGGGAAACTAGCATCCTTAATGAGAGCCTCCTGATTCGCGTTGGCTCGCAGAGAAACCAGTGTCTCCGCGGGAAATTCCCGATTCGTCTCAACTCCGAAGAAACCAGTGTTTTCGGCAAAATCCTTCGACTCAGGGAAACAAGTGTCCTCGACGAAGAAAATCCTGATTCGCGTCGACTCGCAGAGAAACCAGTGTCTCCGCGGGAAATCCTCGATTCGTTTCAACTCCAGGGAAACAAGTGTCCTTGGCAAACTCCTCAATTCAGGGAAACTAGCGTCCTTGATGAGAGCCTCCTGATTCGCGTCGGCTCGCAGAGAAACCAGTGTCTCCGCGGGAAATTCCCGATTCGTCTCAACTTGCAAGATAAAGCCTTAGGCAACAGGGATCAAAAAAAAACTTGTTTCCTAAGTACTGGGACCCTGCAAGTCGGTCTAAAGCAGTCTCTTGCATACTATCCACGGGTCTCACTCTCCAAAGTCGAATCTCGACAAGGAGGAAAACAACCGCTGATGGGTCCTCTCGACTCGTAAGAGGGAAAATTCTCTTATAAGATCCTTACGACTTATAAGAGAAGATGCACTTAGGAATCCTCACGATTCCTAAGGAGAAAATCCACCTACGAGATCCTCTCGATACGTAGGGAGAAAAGTTTCTGTGAGACCCTCACGGCTCATAGAGTTGAAAAGTCTTAGGCAGCAGATCTAAACCTGCGACCTAAGCCATCGATATCTCTTAAAAAAATCTAGATGCTTACCCTATTATCTGTCAATTGTGTTTATCGAGACAACATGCTGAGAATAAAAGAAAAAAGAAAGCGACAGAAAGAACATCCGATTTACATTTGACCAAGCATTCGAGACACACTCATTCATGCATAGGCAAAAGACTCAGAGCGAGAAATAAGACAAGCCGGGATAAAAAAAATTCATTTTTGTATTGCCAAAAATCCTTACAATCATAAAAGCAGTAAACGAGAAACATTATTACAATGGAATAACCTCAGATCAAGGGCACGGATTGAGGAATTCAAAAGTAAGGCCACCCAGAGTTCTCCTGGCCTTTCTGATTATTCTCGTGCGCAGCCTCTCGCGCTCCTGTGTGTCAAGATCTTCGGCAAGGCCCCCCAGTCTTCGATAAGCAGCGATTATCGTCGTCTGCTGGAAAATCTGATGCAGGATGTCGATAAGGTTATCCTGCCGCTTCTTCGAGATCAGCCCCGACAAGTATACTGAATGCACCTTGTCTTCAGTATCATCCAGCGCATTGAACGGTAAGGCTTCGTGGAACCCCGGGAGTGCTCTCCAGATTGCTCCCAGCACGACTTTCAAAATAGCAGAACGGCGAGGGAGCAGCCAACCGGTGCATGCGTTAAGACGACCCATGACCTCTGCACATTGGGCGTCTGTAAACTCTTGGTTTTGTTGACGGCCCTGTGCATGGATATCCTCGTAGGTAATGAATTCGTGCAGACTATATAGACGCACCGCCATAATACCTGAAGGAGACATCATTGGAAGATTAGCAATGAGGAAAAAGTATAGAGAGTTAAAACTCCTCGAGAGCAATGCTCTATAGACAGGAGTGACACCTGTCAAAATCAATTATGAGGAGAATTTGAGGAAAATCCCCTAAGAACATTGAGAGCTTTGCTCTGGAAAAAATGATATAATAATAATAATAGTACCAAATGCCATCTTTAACTTCTAAGATCCATGAAGAATTCTTAAGAGTTCTTCTATATGATTTGGAAGGAGCAAAGCTCCATTAATGAATTAAGAAAATCCAAGGAAATCTTTTAGAGAGCAGAGCTCTATTAATGGAACCCTAATAGGGTTCTCCTTAGTCCTCTTTAGACCCCTTTAGAGCAAAGCTCTGCTAAGTGAAATCCTAAATGGGTTTTCTTTAGATCAGGGATCTATTGAGAGCAAGGTTCTTAAAATTGATTTAATTTAACCGAAATTAATATTTTTACCTAAAATTCTCTAAAGTTTGAACTTTTAAAAGTGCTTGAACAAAAAGAGCAGGGCTCTGGACAAAATTCTTATGAAGAGATGAAAATCATCTAAGAGACCAAAGGTCCTATTTATAGGCATCAAATGCCCTTTCAACTTCCAAGAGTTGCCGCGACGGTTGGAATTCTGCCACCGCTGCGCTCACGTTTGGAGCGCCACGTAAGCGCAACGGTAGGGGGGCATTTGTTTACCCCAATCAGAGCAAAGCTCAGTTCAAATTCCAAGACGGGAAACGAAGCAACGCTTCTGTTTCCCCCAATCAGAGCAAAGCTCTGTTTGAATTTCAAAATTCAAAATTCGAAGCAACGCTTCAGATTCTTTGCGCTGCGCGCAACGCGCCACGTGTCAAAAGCTGATACATCAGCGCAGCACCCAAGGCAGCGCGCCCAATTAGAGCAAAGCTCTATTTAAAACAAAATTAAAGAAAGCAACGCTTCAGTTTGCGCAAGCGCTGCGCTGCGCGACACGTGTCAGCGCAGATGCGCTGCGCGACACGTGTCAGCGCAGATGTGCAAGCACAGATGCGCTGCGCCGTGCGCTGCGTGACACGTGTCAGCGCAGTTGCGCTATGCGCTGCGCGACACGTGTCAGCGCAGTTGCGCTGCGCAGTGCGCTGCGTGACACGTGTCACGCGCTGGGGCATTTGCGCCAAACAGAATTAAAATTTTAAAGAAATCTTTCTGTTCTTGTTAAAACAAGAAGATTTTCTTCTGTAAAACAGGAGCTCTTGGATTAAAGATCCAACGGTGGGGAAAATTCCCCAAATCACTCAGAGAAAGATCTCTTTAACAAACTTAACAAATTTATGGGCACTATATAAAGGCCCCTAGACCCCAAATCAAAGGATGAACATTGTGAGAAATCAAGAACTTCAAACAGAGAGAACTCTGAAGAAATTTCAAGAAAAAAAAAGATAAAAACCTTTAAGATAGAAGAATTTCTTCTAATAGATCATTGATCTAAGAACAAGATCAATGATCTTCAATAAAAAACAAAATAAAAGTAGTGCTTTGAACTTATGAACCATTGGTTCTCTGAGATCAAGAAAAAACAAGAAATACTTGTTTTCTTTGATCTAAATTAGATCAAGAAATTTAATAGTGCCTTGCACTTGCAAAACTGCACTGTTGCGCTCTTGAGTTGGCGCAAGCCACCAGAGAGTGCCACGTGTCAGCATCTGAACCACTTGTGCTATGCGCTTTTGATAAAACCTTGCACTCTGAAGTTAGCGCAACTTACCAGAGCGCACCATGTGTCAGCAGCGCAGCGCACTGCGCAAACTGCGCTTGCGCTCACCAGAGCGCGACACGTGTCATCACCATAAGTGCTTGCGCTCAGTGATTAGCGCAAAGCGCCTGACAAATGCAACGCATTTTTTTTACTAAAGGGCCAGGCCCAAATCAGAAAGGCCTAGCAGGCCAAATTAAATTGCAATGCAATAAAAAGGCAGAGCCCAAACAAAATTGATACTCTGCATCATTTATAAATGGGCAGAGCCCAAACAAAATAATGAATAATGCAATGCATTACTTTAAAAGGGGCAGAGTCCAAATAAAGGTCCAACAAAGACCAAGAGTAATGCTATGCATTATTAAAAAGGTGCCAAGTCCTAGCACATGCCTAATAGGCCAAAAACAAATAAAAGTGTTGAACATATTCTCAACTGGACTTAGCCCAATCATGGTCGTAAGTCCTCAAACTAAATTGACTGAGCGCAACTGCTCTCTTAAATCAATTTACATCCGGTTTGAGGGTACATCTCCGAACTCCTTTGACTCCTATCGTTGTAATTCTTCAATGACGTCAGAGAGGTGACGGGTCCCGACAACCACACATCAATACGGACTGTGGGGTCCTTAAACCCACGGACTTAAGCTTCCTTAAACCAAGATACGGACTGTGGGGTCCTTAAACCCACGGACTTAAGCGTCCTTAAACTAAGATACGGACCGTGGGGTCCTTAAACCCGCGGACTTATGCGTCCTTAAACTAACGGACTAATGCGTCCTTAAACACACCCATATGGACTGTGGGGTCCTTAAACCCATGGACTTATGCGTCCTTAAACTACTAATGGACCGCAATGTCCCTAAACTACCTATGGACCACTACGTCCCTAAACTGGAACAATAGAGCCCCCAAATGCTCTTTTGTCGGATCTAAACGATCCTGTTTATGTTGATCTTAGCCGCAAACCTGGCTAACGTATCCTTAAACATTCAAATAGACTATAAAACTCCAAATCAACTTTGGTTCAAGGGTACATCTCCGAACTCCTCTGACACCTGTCGTTATAATCCCTCAATGACGTCAGAGAGGTAACGAGTCCCGATGGCCACATATTAAATGGATCACCACGTTACGTTGATCTTAGTCTCAAACAGGACTAACGTATCCTTAACGAATGTTTAAGTTGATCTTAGCCTCAACACGGCTAACGTATCCTTAAACTAAAAAACCAAACCCAAATCTAAGTAAATACGGATTTGGACTAATCCACGTCCTACGAGCGACGGCATCACTTAGTCTCCGTATACAATCCACGGGCAACCACAAACAAAACAAATACCCACGACACGAAGTGAAATTCTGGAGAAGGAGAAAGTGGTTACCGCGATGCAGTAGCGTAATTAACTGCAGTGGGTTGCGCCTACAGGGAAGAGCGTCCCCACAATCAAAAACCCCTCAAACGAGGGGGAATCTGACGAAGTCTGCTACATCGGCCGCATCTGTCTAAACCTCCGATAAACGGTGCCATAAATCAACTTGGCATCTTCGGAGAGGTGGACGGATAAAACCATATAGCATCTGCCCCGAATCTCAGGAAAGACGTCCTCACGTCTCGGCCGCTGTTCGGAAGGGAACAAGTTGTTCGGTTGATCTTTCATGTGTTGGTCGTAGGTTCTAACCTATGTGTGTCCCGCGTGCCGTTTTGGTTTTTCATGTTCGATTCTTGTTACTATATAACGCATTGGAAATTGTAAGTATCCCCACGTGGACTTCAAGACGACGAGGAGAGCGTGGCGTCATCGACTCCGGCAAGCGAGAATCAAGTGAGTAGATATATATCTGCGGGGGAAGTCGGGTGGATGGCGTATAGCACCCCCACAGTTCGTAGTGTAGCCTATGATATATCATGTATATATACGATACTATGTGTTATGTGAAACGTTTTTTATTATCAAGAAGGTTTTAGGAGATCATGGGTTAAATTTTAGTGTAATTGGATGATAGTATCATTAGCTAGTTTTTAGTCGCGAAACCCTAGAATAAGGTACACGCACATACACACATACATTTTACTTTCTTATGCGTATATGGGGATATATATATATATGTATGTATGTATGTGAGTATGTATATATATATATATATATATATATATATATATATACATACATACATGGATGATGAGGATAGTAATGGTACTTGGAGATGAGTCGATGTGATTGGGCATGATGCTACGAGATCGGTGATGTGACTTGGTTCGTATTATGAGATACGACATGATATTATAGCGGATCTTTAGGCGATGTGTTTTCATACACACGCATATATATATGTTGATGGTATCGGAATGTACTAGACTTTAGATCAGTACCCCTAATTCAGGATATGATGATAAGGACACCAGATAATAATGAGATAAATATGATATTCGACCCGTACCCAGATTTGGGATGCCGTACAATGGATTTACCGTACGAGATATAATTATGATGATAGATCCACACTCTTGACTCGAGGATGTCATATTATATATTGTATCGTACGTGACACTATTGAGGCGGGATCACCGACTACTATATATATATATATATATATATATATATATATATATATATATATATATATATATATATATATATATATATATTATATATATATATATATATATCGACTCAGACTTAGGTGGTTTTCCTTACCTCTTCGACTAGTCTCTTAACTTGCCCTGTAGTTAGTAGATATTAGACTGGGCTCGAGTCATACTTATTTCCAAAACTAACGAATCGTGAGTATTTTAAAACCAGGCCAAGGGATGCTACGGATATTTCAAAGGACGTACATTTTCTTAAAAACACCATAGCCCCTATTTTCTAAACACCACGATTCATGCTATTTCAAATGCCAAAACTGTATGACTCGTTTATATAATTGTATATTCTTATATGTTGCCTTATTATTCAAGTTCCGTATATTCTTACTATTCGCATCGCATTGCAAGCTTATTTGTGTTTTCTTTAGTTATTATAAAATCATGCTATCAGGACACCAGCACCATTACCGATGATGCGTATGCTCCATGTACACCTGCTCGCCAGCTCACACACATCATCATCGGTAATTTTCATGTCACGTACACATTAGAAAACACTACTTCATTAGTATAGCTTGCTAGCTGATAGTTCCGATATATTATTTCTTTTATATGCTAGTTTAAGTATTGCATTCCTTGCTTGATATCAGATGCATTCATATATTCATGTGTCATGCAATATTGTGGAGTTTTATGCCGGTAATACACTGTTATTTACTCTTGAGATTTGGGATTTCGGATTTCTATGAGATTCTGGATTTAGAGAAACCGCAAGAATTTTATAAACTTATTATCATTTTAAAGATAGAAAATTGTGGTTTTCTCATGATATGATTTGAGAGGTGTCCACCATGAATTTTCTCGGCTCTTGAGCGATATCATACATCCGATTCGAGGAGGGGGAACCGTCTGTGGGTGCATGGTGGACCCGGTGCGGTACCCTGGGGCAAGATGGTCGCAGATGATGGCGTTGAGCCTGGCAGGGGAGCACTACCGACCGGTTATTGTGATGCGGCGGATATGCGAAGGATACCGACGTAGTTTTAAGATTTGATGATATAGGCCAGTCCGGATTGCCGGAGCCTGAGGTATTGAGATTTGATGTTATAGGCCAGTCCGGATTGCCGAAGCCTGAGATATTGAGATAGCGAGATATATATTTTGTGTCGATGCTAAACACTGATTCTCTGTTGATTTCATTGATGATACTTTGATTTTTATACATAAATCTCACTGAGATAAGAAAACAGTTTTCTCATTCAGTTGTATTCTGTTTTCATGCATTCATACATCACATATATGATATGCTACCTGAAGCACCGACACGAGCACTTGGTATTACACTTATGTATAGGTGTTTACCCTGGCCATTATCAGATATTTCAGGTTATATATTATATGGATATTATGGTATGACCTAGGATAGAGTCATACATGCGATTTCTGCTCGGTGATGTTTTCTACTCACGAGTTGGCAACTCACCCCCGTTGTGCCACAGTTTCTTGCAGGTTTTTCCGTACAGGTTTCCTTGGCGGCTTTGCTGGCGCACTGCTTCTTTCCGGGTGATTGCTTTGGTAGGTGGGTTCACTTGCATCGTGACCACCATTGTACCTTTTATTATATTTCTGTTGTATCTAGTAAACTCCATCAAGCCGACTTGTATTAATTTATAGACTTAGAAGACCAGTGTATATTCTTTCGACCTTAGAGTCGCGCTTGTATTATTATGGTTTTCTTGATGATATTGGTTATCCTTTTGGGTTTTGATCCTCGCCCTTCGGCGTTGTATATCATATTGCTTGCGTGGTTGTGACCGCTAATTGGCGAAGAGCTAGCTCCCGCTTGGGGATGTCTTTTATCATTTATGTATATTATTCATGTTGTTCCCGTTTGGCGTCAGTATTTACAAAGGAGACTCTGCCGAAATTTTTGGAAAAGACTTGATGTTTTAAAAATGTTTACTACGACTTTCAAAGTGATTTATACGCAAACTTTTAAATAAGTTTTCCTTCACTTTCTTTTTTTAAATGGTTTAGATTTCTGGGTTTTGGGCTTACTTGAATTAGATGGGGTCCTATAGACTTCATATGATTCAAGTGCCCGTCACGTGCCATTTCAGGTCGTGACAACAGTGTATAACCAGAATGTATATCAAAATGAATGTGGCATCTAACTAAGTAAGAAATGCAAAATCTAAACTAGCATGTGAGGATATAAGTACTAAGCACTACTAATAAGCTACAAGTTATTAAGTTATACGACGAAGTAACGGTTTCTAGTGTATACGTAGCATGGAAATTACCAATGATGAGTGTGTGAGTCGGCGAGTATGTGTACGTGTGTTCAATCGAAAATATCGCACTTTTGATATAACATTTTCCTTACTTTTCTTAAATATCTAAAAGTGTTTATTATAAATATGACACATATGAGGGTTTATCTGTAAAATATCTATTATCATATGTTTATATATTATAATTAACATTATGAAGGAAAATGATGCGACACAACAAATGCAGCACACAAACCCTAGAATCTAGTGGTCACCTAGGTCTGGCTCTAGACCGCTCCTAACTGCCAAAAGACAAGTCGCAGGATAGAATCCTCCACTGCCTCTTTGTCCCCATGTGGCCGGATAAGTGCCAGGTAAGTGGGAAGTTACTCCACTACGTAAGTAGTGGGCCTAATTAAAAACCAATAACCTTAGACACACTCGCCTTAGACACCACAAGAAAATGCGGATAAGCAATGAATTACCCACGGCCTTCTCTTGTCCTAATTGAGCGCGACGGTCCTTAGAGTCATCTCTAGATATTTTTTAGTTAATGTGGGTCAATGCGGATGCAAGTTTTGTGGTTTTCGGGGCCTAGGAAGGGTAATGAAATCCCCACCTAATTTGGATTTGGCCGTGCCCCTTAATATCCGTATTAGAATGCAAACAACCAAGAAACAAAATCACGTACAAATTTAATTTTTGCTTTTTGTGGCGCTGCGATTATTTGCAAAGAATCCTGTAGAAAATGTTAGTTGGAGCTAAAAAGAGGAGAGAGGAGAAGGTAAGAATTCACCTGAAGCAAAAATTTTGCAGAGATCCCCCAGGCCTGCCGCGGTTCCGCCGCAAATGCCCTCTAATGCCGCGCTTCCACGGTTGGATGATGTGATCACTGAACCAAAATTTTTCAGGGAGCTTCTATAGACTCCCTCAGCTCTCTGGTATATTCCAAAAAATTTTCCAAATTCCCAGCACGCTCCAGATCTCCTTGCAATAAACCACAACAAATTGTTTAAGGTTTGCACGAATTTTGATCTCAAAAATCTCAATGAAATAAATCTTTCAATTCAAACTATAATATGAAACGAATTAGCGCGTGATCCCCGGCAACGGCGCCATTTGATTGTTATAAAATTTCCGATTGTGTGTATCAACTCAAATAGTCCCCGGATAACAGTGCCATTTGATTGTAAAGAATTTCTTGTTTGTGTAAATCGAATAAAGCGAATAAGTTTCAATGTGTCGGTAATATTGAATAAAATTCACAATCAAAGAATTATATTTGACCGCAATCAATTACGGTGTCGGTTGTAGATCGTAAGCGAGTGCGGATCGTCCACAGGGATTGTGCGATTCGTTTCTGTATTTAATTTGTTTGAATTGAAAAGTTAATCGAAAGGAAAAGAAAACATGATTCAAGAATTTATCGATTGATTCAGGTGTCACTAGTTTAATCAAGAATCAAGAAATGATAAACAATCAAGAATCGGGTTTCGATGATATTTCCAACCAAATGTCAAGAATCTAAATGAGGCTCGTAGGAATCGATCGGATCTATAGACGTGATGTAATCTCAAGATTTCGTGTTCTTGTCCTTCGAAGGATTGATACTAGATCGATGGTGATCGACGAGAGTTAGGGCTTTCTTGATGAAACTAGGGTTTCATCGTTTAACCCTTGTTCTTTCGTAGATATCATTCACATTCTAGCCTCTAGCAATTTCAAGAAACGATCGTAACTCCCCAATCTCGAGCGACATCAATCAAGAAAGCATCGCAACGAATTGGGTCGTCGATTCTTAAACTTGCTAGGGTTTACAAAACTCGTAGGACCCAAGAATCGATTTAAGATATATTACATCATCATTCTATTGATCGTCTCGACTCCTCGACGAGCGGAGTATTACTCAAACATCATCACACAGAAAGCATTCAAGAATTGAAAAGATATCATGATGCAAGAATTTAAAGAAACAAGATAAAAGAATATCACCTTTTATTTATATCAACAATTTGATTACAGTCGCTCAAGAAATATAAGAGGAAGAACTAAATTGTCGATTTGGCGTCGCTCGGCTTCGTGAGTCGCGGATCGGCTTGGACCACTTGCTCTGTTGAAGATCGGCTCGGCTCATAAAAGGTTGCAAGGTTTCTTGCTTGATGGGTACTCGGGATCTTGGCTTTTGATTGGAATTAGGGTTAGGGTTTCACACAAGTCCTCTCACTAGACTTGTGGAAGAAGAAGATGAAGAAAGAGAGTGAGTGGATTTAGATTGGCTATTAAAATGAACTAGTCAAGGATTTTTCCAAGGTAAGAGATGATCTACAAGTGAGCCTAGGGTCTTATTTATAGATCTCCCCAAACCCTAGGTCTAGGTTTGAAATTACAATTCCCTCCAAAAGTTTGTTGAGGCTTCTAGAAGGAGTTTGTTAGGAGCTAGCTTAGGGTTTAAGCTAGGGTTTAGGGAGAAGTTTCTAGAATGATAGGCTAGTTTAGTGTTGATTCCAAAGCTTGCTGATCTGGCAGAAGTCTCTGGAGTCTTCTGGAACTTGAAGTATATAAGCTGAATGTGGTCCCTGAGTGAAGCATTGTGCAGCAAAATTTGGTGGATGACGTGGCAAGACGGCCGCGGAACCGCGGCACAAGGCGGCTTAGGCCGCGGTTCTGCGGCCACATAAGCTCCTTGGGGCTGCATCTTTCTGATGTGGTCTTGGGCTGCTATTTAGGGCTTTATCTGATATGTTGAATTATATTTGTCCCTTTTGATTGATACCAGAATTGAAATCATTGAGTTGGCGTAATGTTTGATCGGTACCGTATAAATTCTTGGCCTTTCTTCTGGATTTTCCTGCACAGATCTTAAAACAAGTGTTGCGCAATATAGAGATGATGCGATGCCATGAAATGCAGTCAATTTCCCTAGAAATGCCGGTTTAAGAGTCTAATGCATGCAATCTGATATTTTGCGACAGTTTTGCTAATATGTGAAATATGAATACCGTACACTTCTAAATGAGTGCAAATGATAGGGAAATTGCCGTGTTAAAAATACAATATTTTCTACTAATCAATCATAAGGACTCATATCCTTCTAACATATCATATCCTCATCTTACATGTATATGTTAATATATATATATATATACACACACACACATATCATACCAAGTGTGTGCATATGTGTGTGTGTGACAACGTATATCCCAAAGGCTCGAGACTAAGACAAAATAAAGCTAAGGGTATACCTTCCTACGAGTACGCTGATTCTAACCTACAGTCTCCTAGAACCCTCTTAGCTAAGAATCCATATCCAACATTGAAATATATATATATATATATAAGTACCCTAATCTACGGTTGCGGGGGTGCTATACGCCATCCACCCGACTTTCCCCGTAGATATACATCTACTCACCTATTATCCTCGCTTTAGCCGAAGTCGATGAACGCCTTGCTCTCCTTGTCATCCCGAAGTCCACACGAAGGTACCTACAGTTCAACGCACATCGTATCGACATCAAAATCAAATCCGGAAACCGATATGGCAAACGAGACATACATAGGTTAGAACCTATGGTCTACGCATACAAGAATAACCAAACAACTCTTGACGTTGACGAACAAACGTCAAAAGACCGAGTCAAAACTCAAATACCAAACTCAAGTTAACAAAAGTCGCAAAACGAAAACAGCAACTTGGAAAAACACTTTCAGATTTTACCCTAGGTGAAATTAGGACATTTTGCATATGTGGTAGGTCTAAATATCAGATAAAGGAGCTATGGACCAAACCTGGGGCCCACTCACCTAGGTCAGGCCGCAAATTGCGGCCAGAATGCTTATTTTGGCGGCCAGTTTAGGGAATTAAGGGCTCGGGTCCCTAGGGTATGTTCCTGATTACCTGAACATCTCTCTGTGTTCGCTAAATATTTTTCAGAGTCTCTGAGTTATAGCAGATTCTAATTGATCACCACATTTCCACAAAACCCGATATCGGAAAACTTCAATTTCATGTTTGGGACTTCTAATCTCAGTTTGGTCCAGAATTCTATCACTAAAAGATTGTAGTCACTAACTAAGCCTCAAATACACTTCTATAACTCCAAAACATCCACTAAAACTCTTTCTAGAATTTTCCAAGATCATTAACCTACACTTGTTTAACTCTAAATTACCATAAGAGACTAGGAAAACTAGATACTTAACTAGAAGTGAGGGATTTACCTTCCAAGAGCAACCCAATAAATTTCTAGGATGGCCAAAGTGCTCAAAGTCCCAACTTGATCCTACCATGGTGTTTGTAGTGAGGTAAGGAACATTATTTGTGAAGGTTGTATGGGGTTTTGTGGTGGTTTTGAGGATGGACTTGGGGTGGTAATGAGGTGGTGGAAGATGAAGGAAGAGAAGAAGAAGAAATGGGAGATGAGGAAAATGAAGAGAATAGGAGGTGAAGAAAAGTGTAGAAGAGTGTGGAACCCCCCCTCCCCCCCTCCCCTCTCCCTCTCTCAACCATGCCCTCTTGTCCCCACCATATTATTTATTCTTTTCTTTTCTTTTTTTTTCTTTTCTAAATAAAACCAAAACCATTTTAAAAGTAAATGAAGCCATGGTTCCATAAATATGGACATCTGTTGCAAACATGATATGTTGCATGTCATGATACATATATAAGGTTAATGCATAATTAGTAAAATATTAATCAAGTTTAGCATTAAACTTGTATACAAATAATTGTATAATAATTTATAAAATGTCCACATCAAATAAATACTTTCAAAATCAATAATTCATATTAGTTTCCAAATATTTTCCGAACTATATATATAATCATACCATTTCATTAAAACTAATCTCCATATATTTTAGAATATTCATAAAATTTATTATTTTAATTATTTAAATTCCAAAAATAATTTTTTATTTTTCTGAAATGTTACACACTTGGTCGTAGCTATGGGACGTGGCTGTCTACTAGTGTCTCCCGGCGACTATTCACGTACGATACAAGATTACGACGAAGTTTTGATCCAAATCGAAACTCCGTGGCAATCCATATTTGAGACTAAAATGCGAGATTTACATATCGTTAACTAGTTTTCACAAAACTATTCGATATGGATTCCAAAAATTGTATCACATATCCAAAGCTATCTAGACGATATTAAACATTTCGATCGATGTTTCAAACAATACCAATTCGCAGAGACCTCAACAACTTGAGCCTCACCAAAAATACCCAGAAAGTCTAAAATATCAATATGAAGCACCAGAAGAAAAACGAGGCAATATCACCTCAAGTCGGTGGCGGAACCACAGCCAAGACATAGTCTAGGCGGCGGTTCCGCGGCCACTTGGTACAGTAAAGTTCTCCTATTTCTTGAGGCTCCACAAAAAAACCTGCATGATTTTCTGAGAATTTTTAATTGTGAAAATATCAACTTTTGAAAAAATGGACAGAAACCAACATAATCCGTGTTTAAAAACTTCGATCGAACACTTCAACGTCTTCTAGTCAATCCTAAGCCTCTAGTTTGGCACTGATACCATAAAAGTATGTCTTAGCACCTTTACTAGATTTCAATGAGCATCAAGTATGCAATTTTATAAAATCTTAGAGTACTAAGTATACTAACCTAGAATCGAACTAGAGAATTAGGGTTTTAAAGTAAGCAAATAAGTTCTAAACTAAGTAGTGGGAGTTTACAACCTTTAAAGACTGATCCTTCACTTCTAAAACTCCAAGTAGTAGTCCCTAGAACTCTTCTTAAGGCTCCACTTGAAGAAAGGATCGAGCTTGCTTGTTGTCTTCGATGCCGAAATTGATCCACCTTGAAGTCTCTCTCACTCTAGCTCACACTTCACTAATGAAGGTATTAGTGAAGTTAACAACCTAAACTAATGGGCTAGATTAGTTTAGCTTGATGAAGTAGGAGATTTTCTCACTAGAAAATATTTTTCTCTTTTCTTTTCTCAACTCAAGAAAAATCTTGAGAGAGGTAGAATAAGGAGATGAACTTGGATGATATGTGAGAGTCAACCATGATCTAAAGAAATAAGATGAGATGAAGATAAATATCTATAAATCAAACAAAAAAGGAGATGCGTCATGGTTTCTACAAACTTCTACAAACCATGACTCGTTATTCTTTTTGTTTAATTCATAAATGCAACCTTTATCTTCTCATCCTAACCTCATGTGTGATTCTCATACATACTAGTTCTATGTATCATCAACCATGATACAATTATAAATACACACATACATACATACATACATATATATATATATATATATCACATATATATATAAATATATATAAAGAGAAGAAAATCTTAAGCGGGCTTAATATATCTTAAGTGAGCTTAATATTAGTGTGTGTGTGTGTATCAAATATATAAATATATATCAAATTATTAAATCAACACTTGAATCAATAATCCAGTTATATCATTTATAACCGACTAATTTCATATATATGTGTGTGTGTGTGTCAAAACATTAAATCAACACTTGATTCAATTATCCGGTTATATCACATATAACCGGCTAATATTCAATATAAGATATTAATCAACACTTGATTCAATAATCCGGTCATATCGTATATAACCGGCCAATATCAATGTTAGTTGTATGTATGCCCTAGAGGCTAGTATTGTACAGATGTTGTGTATTATATTGGATGCTTGGACATATATAGAGATGACTTTCTTGCTCGATATGATAGTATGCTATCTGGTTACTCTTTATCTTAACATGTACACTAGTCTCTTTAAACTGTCTTATGGTTACATGTTGGTAAAGCCCTTAGGATGTGTACTTGACTACCTGGACTATGATGCAGATCATACTAGTGGGGACATGGTAGTCCATAAGTACATCCTTCAAGGTCCCTAGTCGTGGGTGTATCGAGACGGAGCATCGATATACCAGAGTAGACTAGCGTATACGCTTCTCGACCCATGAGATGGGCGATGGATGATCCCATATCCATTGGTGTTTGACATCAGAGATGGTATACGGATGCTCAGTGGAGACTAGGTACACTGGACGGACTCGCCGAGAACTCCCAGATGGTATTATACCTCACGTCAGATGGCAGTTCTCAGGTGACACTTGTACAGGTTAGTCTGTAGACCCGAGATCGTCATAGAGTCTTGTGTGATTCCTACTGTGCTTTGATCTCCACCTTACCACGTCCATGAGGGCGTGCAAAACGGTGGTCTTTGGGTACAGTCCCGAGTCACATGGAGGCAATGAGCGATAGGAGGGGTTTCGTCTCTCCCGGTATTGGGGGTTGATGTTGCGCTGTGCTCGATTGGCCGTAACAGGGAAGTCCCTGGCTAGGGCTGATCAGAGATTTGCTGGTAAGTGTTACCAGTAGTTTCTCGACCCGTTATGAGCCTCACATCGGCATGACTTATCGGTTATTGGGGTCTGACGTTTACCACCCCTAGACTTGATATGCAACGTATCAGACGAACAGACCGGACTGTACGGTAAGTGTTACTGGTTGGATTCACAGGAGTGTGAGCGGGCTAGCTCGTCGATCTTCTGATCGCTCGATACCAGGGTGGCCGTTACGTTTAGCAGACCGCTTGCGGCTTGTGGATGCTTGATATGATCATCATCTGCTACCGGCGTATTGACGAGTCTTTAGAGTCCTACACAGAGGTTTCCTGGCTCAAGCGAAACGAAATAGGAGCGCATATGAGATATGTGTAGGACCGAGAATAATGCGTGTATGTGATACCGCATTTCATTCTCGCGATATATGTTTCGATTGGTTATATTCGATATGACCTAGTTATCGAATCATTGATTCGATAAATCGATACATTCGATTCTAGTCGGTTATGTGCGACATGACCGGATCATTGAATCAAATGTTGATTTAATGATTTAATGCATAATTATATATTTGATATATTACTTTGCATTAGCTAGTATTGGTTCACTTTATATGGATTTTCTCACTTGATGTGCATGATGTATATGTGATATACTTTTGTGCACTTGTTTGTATCATGTTTGATGATGCATGTTTAAATGGTTAAGTGTAAAGAATAAAACCATGGTTAAGTAGATAATTAGGGTTTTGTTTTTACTCTCTCATTTATTTATCCATTCTTATTTATTTAAATAATTTTTATGAAAACAAAATGGTTTTCCTTTTTGTCATGAAGCTTGATGAAGCTTCATGAAGGTTTGACTCAAAGACCATTTTGTCTTCATGCTAAACCCTAACTATTCCCACTTACCATGGTTTGCTCTATACACTTAACCTTAGTTATATTATGATAAGTATTAATTTTATTTCATTATTGAAAGAGACTTATCATAATTCTAGCTCATCTTCTTCTTCATCTTCAAATTTGAAACCTTGAGGCCATCAATGGCAACTTGAGCTTGAGAGTGAGAAATCCAATTCTAAAGAGAACCCACCTCCTATTTCTTCATCCTCTACCTCTTGCCAAGTAGTAGAGTGTGTTTTCTTCACAAGTTTCATCACTTTGTGAAGTGGGAGCTTGATCTAGCGATGCCTCGACGTAGATCATCTTCGGCATCGTCGTCGATGACCAAGCCCGTTCATTCTCCGATGAAGCCGACGCTAGAGCCCGGAGTTCGACTTGGACAGCAAGGAGACTTCGTTGCGGAGCCGTGGAGGTGGATATCCGGATCTACAAAGGTTGTAATTTCCATATTCTAGTAGTTAAGTGTTAACTAGTTTACTTTTCGCCTAGATTTCTAGCAACGATCCGTTAACTAGGGTTTCTCGGCACCCATAAAATTGTAAAATGGCATGGTTGATGCCTTGTGAGACCTCTACTGTGTGTCTAGGAACCTTACAGTGGTATCAGAGCCTAGCTAGAGCCTTAGGCGAAGTCTAGACGGAGTTTGAAACCCGGACGAACCGAAAACCCAACCTCAAAATAGCTCTCTGGAAATTTTTCAAATTTGTGGTTTTTTGTCAATTAAAAATGCTTAAAAAATTCAGCAATAAAATCTAAGAATTACTGTGCAAAACGTTTCCAGTGAACAGTACAAAGTGCGGCGGAACCGCGGCAGAAGCTAGGCTTCTGCGGCGGTTCCGCGGCTAAATAGTGACGTCAGCCCTTGGTTTTTGCACAGTAATTCCTGATTAATTGTTCTGAGTTTTATGGGAATTTTAATTTGACTCCAGAGTTGAGTATTCTGGGGTTGTATAGGGAATCGACGATTCGATCGGATTATCGAACTTTGTCTAAGTGTTTTCCGGATAATTTTTGAATATGTTAAAAAGTTCGACCAGATATAAATACCCAATCTTTCCCCTGCCAAAAATATCCAAGTGTTGGATTATTGTGTGGTTTAAGGACGTTCTGAGTAGTGCAAGTAACGCGATGGTCCCTCTAGAAGACAACAAACCTTAACTCGATTATGTGACCGTCTTGAACTGCCCTTTGAACCTTCGGGTTTGGGGCAGTACGGCGTGCCACATGTGAGGCGTTGGCTTGACCCTTCTACGGCTGGACCGTCGGTACTGAGGCACGAACTGAATGTTGTTAGACTTATTTCATGTGTTGAGCTGTATCGGGAAAACTTGGGTATTCGACTGTTCGATCGGAAAGTTTAACATTTTCTGTTTATCTGGAATGTGATACAATAATTGGAATTCACAAACAGTTATGAGATAACTGAATGAATGTTATAAATCTAGCGGTTTAGTTTCACTTTATATTGAAAAGTGTTTTCGATAATGAGACTAAAATGCGGGATTTATAACTGTTAGGCATGTGATGTCTAAGTATTTCATTTGATTAGGCATGTGATGTCTAAAGAAGTTGCGGATTCCAATTGTTGTAGTTTTACACTTTCTTTTCTGTGACCGTAAGTGTAGTATGTTCATATCGCCGGTTTCATTGCTATATGTCAAAGACAATTGGGGTATGCATACTTACTTACGTTGATGGCATGTGATGTTATGTGTTGCTGGATATGTTATATTGGATCGTCGTATTCGAATAGTCGGGGGGGTTTTATATGAGATGAGTGTTTTTCATTTTCATTCATGTAAAAACTTGTATGTAATATTCTTTTATTTGGGGCACTTCCAGGTAGCGGAAGATGTCACCTTTTGTATATTATTTACTTTTCCGCATTAGGATAGACCCAAGGAGGGGAGCACAAGTAACCGGGTTCTGGGGTCAGTGGGAGACCAACTCGAGGAGTCGAGTCCGGGTCTCCTAACCCTAGAATTGGCAGGGTTGCTTGCCGCTCTCGTAGGGGTCTAGGGGTGTGGGATTGGCTATTCATCACGACCGTGGAATCCGTGTTTTATACTGGCTCGTATTGAAAACACGGACGTCCTAGTATATCCAATATTTCATATGTTTATTCTGCTGCAATATCTGTGTTGTGACTCTGTGATGGATATAGTATATAGTATATATGATATATTATATAGACGTTACTTATGTTTTACACCCGCGCTAGCCCTGCCCTGCTCTGTCGTTAGTTACCTAACCTAACGGTGCACGAGGGGACATCGAGGCGAATGCGGATGGCATAAGTGTACGTCATATCTATCTGTGATGTTTAGGTATTTAAATGATGGGACTTCATTAATGTGATTAATGAAAGATAAGAAACCTAAGATGTTGTGGAATCGAATTTTAAAATAAAACAGGTAGCTACAGTTCTTGCTTTGCACAGCGGTATATATGATATACCCTGCACCTTATTCGATGAGGAAAGGACCGAGATCCCTTCACCGGGAGTGACTCCTTTAGCAATGACTGGCAGATGCTACACACTCGGTTTGCTTTTGACTGCTTTTAAGAGTTTTTGCTTTGCACAGTGATATATATGATATATCCCGCACCTCATTCGACGAGGAAAGGACCGAGATCCCTTTACCGGGAGTGACTCCTTTAGCAAAACTAGAAAAGCCTCAAAATCACTCCATTTCAAAACTTCATTTGATTCTACAACGATATCAAGTTCATTACGCAATAGGTTTTCAGAAAAACCTGCCGTAGCCCTCCGTCATTTCAGATAAGAACTGTTTAGTATTCGTGCTGCGTTTGTTGGCCTTTGTCAAGGCGTAGTGTGCGGTAGCTGAATAGTGCTTATCTGCTAATGCATATGATGCAGATTGTTTCAGGGTAGTCGTACGACCTTGTTGGCCTTTGTCAAGGGTCGTGCGGGTGGGTTTGATTCAATTAAGAAATGACGGGTTGAACTTGACTAGCATCCTGTGATTTGTTGGCCTTTGTCAAGGTCATAGGACACTAGGGGAAAAATATTATCGGGAATTTCAAGTGTTGAAATTTGCAATGAGATTGCATACCTTCTATGAGATAGTTGGATCCCGATACCCACTGCGAGTAAGAGTTACTCCTGGGAGAGTTTTACACATTGCAATTAGCTGATCAAGTAGGTGTCTAGAAAGGTGTCAACGAGGTTACGCCTCTGGGAAAACGAGGTTTACAGTAATTAGGTTCGTGCGAAAGCACGGGAGACCTCCCTCAAAGTACCGACACTGGCCTGGCTGAAAGATTGGCGAACTTGTAGTGTGTAATTAATCCCGGCTAGTCTTTCCTTTTAGGGTTTGAAGGAAGATTTAATAAAAAGCAATGGGAGCCATCCTGATTAGATAAGATAATAACCAATCTGATCTTGCACGAGCATACGCTAAAGTGTTTTCTTCTCTCTCTCTCCAGGTAGCGACCATTTCATGCCCTAATGAAGATAATAATATGGATGTATTGACCGAACCCGCATGTTATACTGTGCTGGGGAACGTTGGTTCCGTTCTTTCTTATAAGAGTTATAGGAATGAACAGGATATAGGGGAATACCAGGATTCCCATGCCACCCGAATGAAGAAAGTACATGTTGATGCATTTTCTTTGGGTGTGTTCGTTACAGAGAACTGTTTCTCCATTTGCTCTACGTCCTGGGTATTAGATACCGGGTCAGGATCCCATATATGTAATCAGTTACATGAACTTAGGAAAGGTAGAGAACTTGGAGAAGGTGATAAAGACATTAGAGTTGGAAATGGTGCAATTGTTGCAGCTAAGACTGTCGGGGAATATCACCTTGTGTTACCAACTGGTAATACATTGGTTCTGAACGAATGCTATTACATGCCGAACCTGATATGCAACATTATATCGGTTTCTTTATTAAATAAAGAGGGATATAATTTTGTATTACAGGACAATGTTATGAACATTTTCCGTAACCAAAAGTTGGTTGGATCAGGCACGTTGTGCAATGGCATATATGTTCTAAATCAATCAACAGTTTTGAGCATAACAAACACACACAAGAGGAAGAGTTCTGAACTCAACGAATCCTTCTTGTGGCATTGTAGACTGGGTCACATCAATGCGACACGACTAGCTAAGTTGCATAAAGATGGATATTTAAATCCGTTTGAATTTTCATCTTATGACACTTGCCAGTCATGTCTCAAAGGCAAGATGACCAAAACTCCGTTTACGGGACACGGAGAAAGAGTTACCGAACTCTTGGGACTCATACATAGTGATGTATGCGGTCCCATGTCTACACATGCCAGGGATGGTTCTTCGTACTTCATTGCATTCACTGACGATCTCTCTAGATTCGGATATGTGTTCCTGATGAAACACAAATCAGAAGCTTTTGAGAAATTTAGAGAATATAAACAAGAAGTCGAGAACCAAACCGGAAAAAGTATTAAAATCCTACGATCTGATCGAGGAGGAGAATACTTAAGCAATGAATTCCTGGATTTCCTAAAAGAGAATGGGATTCTCTCTCAGCTGACTCCTCCATATACACCACAGCACAACGGTGTATCAGAACGGAGGAACCGCACCCTATTAGATATGGTGCGCTCTATGATGAGCACAGCTGAGTTACCTATTTCCTTCTGGGGTTATGCGCTGGAGACAGCAGCATACCTATTGAATCAAGTTCCATCTAAATCTATACCTACCACACCATATGAGATTGGAGTGGGAAGAGACCATGTCTTAAACGAGTTAAGATATGGGTTGCCCGGCCTATGTCAAAAGACAAAATCCGGACAAACTCGAGGCACGATCAGTTCTATGCAAGTTTGTGGGATATCCCAAACATTCACATGGATATCTTTTCTACCATACAGAGGAACCAAAAGTGTTTGTTTCTCGACATGCCACCTTTTTGGAAAAGGAATTTCTTGCAAAGGAAATTAGTGGCGATAAGGTAGAACTGGAAGAAATTCCAGATACACAAACTATAACTGAAGATTTAGTGGAACCAAAAGATTCGATTGCACCCGACGAACCCCAGCCTCTCCGCCGATCTAGTAGGGTTTCTCGTCTACCTGAGAGATACTACGGTTTTCTCATTGATGGTGGAAGCGAGGATTGCATCATGGAAGATGATGACCCAACTAGCTTCGAGCAGGCCATCACGAGTGGGGACTCAGTGAAATGGCTGGATGCTATGCGGTCCGAGATGGAATCCATGTACACCAACAAAGTATGGACTTTGGACGTTGCTCCTGAAGGGGTAAAACCCATTGGGAGCAAGTGGATCTTTAAGAAGAAACTTGGTGTAGATGGGAAAGTGGAGACTTTCAAAGCTAGACTTGTAGCAAAGGGTTTTCGTCAAAGACCAGGTGTGGACTATGACGAAACCTTTTCTCCAGTGGCTATGCTTAAATCCATTCGGATCATGCTTGCCATCGCTGCTTATCATGATTACGAAATCTGGCAAATGGATGTTAAGACCGCCTTTCTAAATGGTGATTTAGAAGAGTGCGTGTACATGACTCAGCCAGAGGGCTTCGTAGACAGTGGGAGCGGCGGGAAGGTGTGCAAGCTGCTTAAATCCATTTATGGATTAAAGCAAGCATCGCGGAGTTGGAACATCTGCTTTGACGTCGTTATCAAAGAGTTTGATTTCGTCAAAAATCCAGATGAACCTTGTATCTACAAGAAGGTGGCAGAGAGTAAGGTTGTCTTCCTCGTATTGTACGTGGACGACATACTCTTGATAGGAAATAATATTCCTATGCTGCAATCGGTCAAGCTCTTCTTATCACAAAGATTCTCAATGAAAGATCTTGGTGATGCCTCCTGTATATTGGGAATTAGGATCTATAGAGATAGATCCAAACGGATTTTGGAATTGTCCCAATCCAGGTACATTGACACCATACTAAAGAGGTTTAGTATGGAAGAGTCCAAGCGTGGGAACTTACCCACGATCTCTGGAGTCACTCTCTCCAAAGAGATGTCTCCCAAGACTGATTTGGAGAGAGCTCGCATGCAAGGGATACCCTATGCTTCGGCAGTAGGCTCTATCATGTATGCGATGCTATGTACCAGACCCGATGTAGCATACTCACTAAGTGTAGTGAGCAGGTATCAAGCTGATCCTGGAGAGAATCACTGGACAGCTGTGAAGAGCATTCTCAAGTACTTGCGAAGGACTAGAGATATGTTCTTGGTGTATGGTAACGGAGAACTCCAAGTGGAGTCCTTTACCGATTCGAGCTTCCAGAGTGATAAGGACGACTCTAAGTCGCAGTCGGGCTTTGTCTTTACCCTTTACGGAGGGACGGTTAGCTGGAAGAGTTCTAAGCAGGAAACCGTGGCAGACTCGACAATGGAGGATGAATATATCGCTGCCAACGATGCTGCCAAAGAGGCTGTCTGGATCAAGAAGTTCATTACTGAACTTGGAGTGGTTCCATCCATTGAGCATCCAATACCTTCGTATTGCGATAACAATGGAGCGGTGGCTTTAGCCAAGGAACCCAGGTCCCATCAGCGATCCAGGCATATTCTGAGGCGGTATCACCTGATCCGGGAGATAGTTGATCGCCGGGAGATCGAGGTCAGGAGGGTTGACACGAAGAACAACACGGCGGATCCACTCACGAAGGCCATTCCCCAGACACAGTTTGAGAGACTCTTCGGGATGCTCGATATGCGATACTACAGCAGCTGGCCCTAGTGCAAGTGGGAGATTGTTAGTTGTATGTATGCCCTAGAGGCCAGTATTGTACAGATGTTGTATATTATATTGGATGCTTGGACATATATAGAGATGACTTTCTTGCTCGATATGATAGTATGCTATCTGGTTACTCTTTATCTTAACATGTACACTAGTCTCTTTAAACTGTCTTATGGTTACATGTTGGTAAAGCCCTTAGGATGTGTACTTGACTACCTGGACTATGATGCAGATCATACTAGTGGGGACATGGTAGTCCATAAGTACATCCTTCAAGGTCCCTAGTCGTGGTTGTATCGAGACGGGGCATCGATATACCAGAGTAGACTAGCGTATACGCTTCTCGACCCATGAGATGGGCGATGGATGATCCCATATCCATTGGTGTTTGACATCAGAGATGGTATACGGGTGCTCAGTGTAGACTGGGTATACTGGACGGACTCGCCGAGAACTCCCAGATGGTATTATACCTCACGTCAGATGGCAGTTCTCAGGTGACACTTGTACAGGTTAGTCTGTAGACCCGAGATCGTCATAGAGTCTTGTGTGATTCCCACTGTGCTTTGATCTCCACCTTACCACGTCCATGAGGGTGTGCAAAACGGTGGTCTTTGGGTACAGTCCCGAGTCACATGGAGGCAATGAGCGATAGGAGGGGTTTCGTCTCTCCCGGTATTGGGGGTTGATGTTGCGCTGTGCTCGATTGGCCGTAACAGGGAAGTCCCTGGCCAGGGCTGATCAGAGATTTGCTGGTAAGTGTTACCAGTAGTTTCTCGACCCGTTATGAGCCTCACATCGGCACGACTTATCGGTTATTGGGGTCTGACGTTTACCACCCCTAGACTTGATATGCGACGTATCAGACGAACAGACCGGACTGTACGGTAAGTGTTACTGGTTGGATTCATAGGAGTGTGAGCGGGCTAGCTCGTCGATCTTCTGATCGCTCGATACCCGGGTGGCCGTTACGTTTAGGAGACCGCTTGCGGCTTGTGGATGCTTGATATGATCATCATCTGCTACCGGAGTATTGACGAGTCTTTAGAGTCCTACACAGAGGTTTCCTGGCTCAAGCGAAACGAAATAGGAGCGCATATGAGATATGTGCAGGACCGAGAATAATGCGTGTATGTGATACCGCATTTCATTCTCGCGATATATGTTTCGATTGGTTATATTCGATATGACCTAGTTATCGAATCATTGATTCGATAAATCGATACATTCGATTCTAGTCGGTTATGTGCGACATGACCGGATCATTGAATCAAATGTTGATTTAATGATTTAATGCATAATTATATATTTGATATATTACTTTGCATTAGCTAGTATTGGTTCACTTTATATGGATTTTCTCACTTGATGTGCATGATGTATATGTGATATACTTTTGTGCACTTGTTTGTATCATGTTTGATGATGCATGTTTAAATGGTTAAGTGTAAAGAATAAAACCATGGTTAAGTAGATAATTAGGGTTTTGTTTTTACTCTCTCATTTATTTATCCATTCTTATTTATTTAAATATTTTTTATGAAAACAAAATGGTTTTCCTTTTTGTCATGAAGCTTGATGAAGCTTCATGAAGGTTTGACTCAAAGACCATTTTGTCTTCATGCTAAACCCTAACTATTCCCACTTACCATGGTTTGCTCTCTACACTTAACCTTAGTTATATTATGATAAGTATTAATTTTATTTCATTATTGAAAGAGACTTATCATAATTCTAGCTCATCTTCTTCTTCATCTTCAAGTTTGAAACCTTGAGGCCATCAATGGCAACTTGAGCTTGAGAGTGAGAAATCCAATTCTAAAGAGAACCCACCTCCTATTTCTTTATCCTCTACCTCTTGCCAAGTAGTAGAGTGTGTTTTCTTCACAAGTTTCATCACTTTGTGAAGTGGGAGCTTGATCTAGCGATGCCTCGACGTAGATCATCTTCGGCATTGTCGTCGATGACCAAGCCCGTTCATTCTCCGATGAAGCCGACGCTAGAGCCCGGAGTTCGACTTGGACAGCGAGGAGACTTCGTTGCGGAGCCGTGGAGGTGGATATCCGGATCTACAAAGGTTGTAATTTCCATATTCTAGTAGTTAAGTGTTAACTAGTTTACTTTTCGCCTAGATTTCTAGCAACGATCCGTTAACTAGGGTTTCTCGGCACCCATAAAATTGTAAAATAGCATGGTTGATGCCTTATGAGACCTCTACTGTGTGCCTAGGAACCTTACAATCAAATATATCTAACATATATATATAAATGAAATATTGAATCAACACTTAATTCAATAATCCGGTTATATCACATATAACCTGGCTGATATCAAATATCGCTAGATTAGAATACGGTATCATATACTCGTATTCAATCAAGCTCCCACACATATCTCCATACGTGCCCTACTTTGTTTCGCTTGAGCTAGGAAACCTCTGTGTGAGACTCTAAAGACTCGTCAATACACTAGCAGCAGGTAATGATCACATCAGATACCCACAAGCCATCAGCGGTACTAGCTGGACGTAACGGCTACCCGGATATTGAACGAATAGAAGATCAACAAGTAAACTTGTCGATACTCCCGTAGAGCCTATAAGCAACACATATCATACAGTCCGGTCTCTTCGTCTGATAAGTTGCATATCGAGTCTAGGGGTGGAATCGTCAGACCCCAATAACTTGATAAGTCATGCCGATGTATGGCCTATAACCTTTCAAGAAACTACTGATAACACTTATCAGTAAATCTCATCAGCCCTGGCCAGAAACTTGGTATTATAGCCAATCGATCATAGCGCAACCTCAACTCCCAATACCAGGAGAGACGAAACCCCTCTTATCGCTCACTGCCTCCATATGACTCGGGACTGTACCCAAAATCCACATGTTTGCATGACTCCTTTGAGCCGTGGTAGGAAGGAAATCAAAGCACAGTGGGAACCACATAAGACACTATGACGATCTCGGGTCTACAGACTAATCTGTACATGTATCACCAGAGAAACTGCTATCTGACGATAGGTATGGTACCATCTAAGAGTTCTCGGCAAGTCCTGTTCAGTGTACCCATTCTCTAATGAGCACATGTGTACAATTTTTGATGTCAAACACCAATGGTTATGGGATCAACTATTGCCCCATACAGGATCAAGAAACGTACACACTATTCTACTCTGGAATATCGATGTCCTGTCTCGATACTCCCTCGACTAGGAACTGTTAAAGGATGTGCTTGTGGACTACACAAGTCCTACTAGTATGATCTGCATCATAATTCTGGTAGTCAAGCCAACATCCTAAGAGCTTTATAAACATGTATCTATGAGATAGTAAACTAAAACAAGTGTACATGTTAAGATAAAGAGCAACCAGATAGCATACTATCATGTCGAGCAAGAAAATCCTCTATATATATGTCCAAGCATCCACTATAATATGCAATAGTGGCCTCTAGGGCATACATATTCCTAACAGAAGGGACCGGCCCCATGACAAAGAATGAAACAGTAAATTAGTTTAATGCAATTTTTAGAAATAAATGTATGAAAATGGGCAAAAAGCCAAAATTTTGTAAACCCCATGACTTATGTGCAAAAAGAAATAATCACATGAGGCATGGGGATGCAAAAATGCCATTTAGAAAAGCCCAAGGGGCTATATGCAAAGTGTGTAACCTATAAAAGGCAAACATGATGAGAAAATTAAGGACAACTTTCATTTCCCTCAAAAATATTAGGGTTTATGCCTCCTTCTCCTTCCTCAAGGTTTTAAAAATTCTTTTGGGAGTTTAACTCCATAATAAAAATTCTTTTAGGAGTTTAACTCCACTTAAAATCCTCTTGGAAGTTTAACTCCATAAAAATAAAAATCCTTTTTTCTGGGAGTTTAACTTCAAAATCCCTCGGGAGTTTAACTCCCAGTCCCGGGGCTAAGCCCATTTTTCTGCCGACGCCCAGCGGGCGGGTAACCCACTGGCGCCCAGTGCCCATATGCAACGCGTGTGAATCGCCGGCACCCACGTGCCACGTACGTGACCCTGTGGCGCCCAGCGTCCACCGCCTCGCATATAACCCGCGGGCGCCAAGCACCCGCGTGTAATCTCACACGTCCTTAGGACGCTCCTCACCCCTCTTTTTTCCTCATGCTCCACACTCAAAACACACTCCCCATTAGAAAAAAATTCTAACGGGGCGCTGCCCCGCACCCCGCAAGGGGGCTACCCTTAACCCTCAGCCCGCTATCCGGATAGCGGGATCTCGGTAAACTCTGCGAGGCCCCCGATACGTCCAAATCCCCTTCAAAACACAACACACGGACATTGCATATTGAGTTTGCATGACCAGTTTTACCCGTCAATCGGAGGTCCCCTCGCTCAGCTTAGTCCGCAGCTGCTGGAGATTCGGATCCTCACAATCAATAAATCTCGGCCTACCGCAAGCAGGGGGAATCTTTAATGTGCCTGACAAGCGATACGTATTCCTATTTCAATAGGGTGACGAAAAACACTTTACAGATTTTAGAACGTCCGGTGGGACCTTTTCTCTCCTCCCATATTTCGAGTTAAGCGTTCATGCGAACTCAATCAACATATATATCGATTGCCTGTACTTAAATCATGCTTCTTTGTGTAGGATAACAGCTTTCCAATCACAGTTTTCAAATTCAACGAAAATGTCTCCAAGGACCGGTTTGATCTCTGAGGCAGCTCCGATCCTATACGTGGTCAAGATCAATGTTCGCGTGGTTCTCCCCGCAAGTCTTGTTCGGCAGTGGGAGGAACCGTCCCGCCAATTTGGTTCCGTCATTATCTACCCTGCTGGAAGCGCTCATCTAGCGAAAATCCCGGCAAACCAAGTGGCCAAACCAACCTCAAGGGGTAGGAGACCGAACGTCATAGTCACAAAGGCACCCCACCCCAAGCGCAAATCTGCAATTGAACGGCTCTCCATTGTCCCGACTGGGGGCAAGGCCGTCAACACCAATGAGGCTACAAAACGGCCCCGCCAAGCTCAGACGGTTCCCTTAACAATTTCACGATCGGGCGTCTTTTCTGTACTCTCTATTAATCGGCCTACGGTGTCTTCCTGAAAAGTCAAAGCCTGCCAAGTGCTCAAATCAGAAAAGCTGAGGCAGAAGCGGCTCAAATATAGAGATAACAAGAAGGCCAGGACTCCGGCGAAGTGGAATTTTGTGAGATTCCAAGAGCAGGGTTATCCCGCGAGAACAGCTGAGTCGGCCGTAAGAGTCAACAACTCCTATGAACCCCTGAAGTGGGTTCAGAAAAACGCCATGACCGCCAGAATCAAGAAGACA
The DNA here is from genome assembly GCA_030015575.1 of Agapanthus africanus. Lineage (NCBI taxonomy): Eukaryota > Viridiplantae > Streptophyta > Magnoliopsida > Asparagales > Amaryllidaceae > Agapanthus > Agapanthus africanus. The sequence continues at coordinate 136,226,587 of CM057346.1, forward strand.
GCAGAATGAACGATGCTACAAAGAGACGTGTCTCAGCCCCAACAGAGAAAGCATGACACCGTCTTTTCAAGAGTCTATCAAGCGCTCTGTGCCGCATGAAAGCAACGGAGCAAATCCAGAGGAAAAAAAAGTGCCAGCACCACTCAAGAACCCAGTCAAGCCAACCGTCTTCAATCAATTGTCCGTTACCGAAACAGGAGGGCCACGACAGCAATCCACAAAATCAGCTGCCAATAATAAAAAGATGTCCGGATATGTTAACCACACGGTGTACATAGAGGGAACGCGTCCTAGCGACAACCTTCGTAGCAAAAGCAAGGACGAGGCCACCACATCCCAAGCCCGATTTGGCTTGAATATGGCCTCCACTTCCAAAGTTCGGCCTCCTCCGCATGACGATGAAAACCCTCTTGATGAGGCCGATAGGCAAAAAAAACCTCAGTCCATGTGGAGTCAATCTCGGATAGCGAGGAAGAACCGACTTTCTACCCTAAGACCGTAGAGAAAGAGCTGCTTCAAGAGCTCCGAAAACAGCTCAGGAGCAAAGATAAAGAGATGGCCAAACTTTATTCAAAAATTGATAACCTGATGAACGTTGTGATGCAGCTCAAGGCTCAAGTTACTTGGGCACTCTCCAATCAAGCACAAGTCTTTACTCATGAACCGGGCGATAAAAACCCGAAGCAAATGATACCCGTCCCTTCGGATCCAAGTTTAGGCGAGCCGCACGAAAGCCGGCCACATTCCACTTCTAGGGATGCCTTGGCCCCGAATGGCACTATCCCGCTAATACAAGGTCGGATAATGGATTTGAACACCAGCAAGGTTAAAACATTGGTGGCCGAAGCCGAAGCTCAGAAAGAAATTGGCAGTAGTGGGCCGCCATATCCTGCACAGTACGATCTGATCGAGTTCCCCAGCGGCTATGTCATTCTTAAGTTCAGAAGATTTGACGGGACAGGAAACGCAAATCAGCACGTCGCCCATTTTAAAGCATCATGCGGAAATACAGGGAGCAATGATGCACTCCTTCTTCGTCAGTTTGTCAACATCTGACTGGTGTCGCTTTCAACTGGTACACGAGCATACCAGACGCGCCCGTCACTAATTTTTCCCAAATGGAGTCTCTGTTTCGGCAAAGGTTCATGAGTGTCAGTGATAAGATATTCATTGCTGACCTTGTGAGGACCAAGCCGGGGGAGAACGAAAGCAATACGGACTTTATCGCCCGATGGCGTAATCTCACGGTCAAGTGCGAACCGCAGCTGGAGCAGGACCAGTCCATCAGCCTTCTCATTGGGAACCTCGGCAATTGTATGGTCCCATTCTTATGTACAGGAGACCTCAAGACATTTCAAGAGTTGACCAAGAGAGTACAAATACTGGAACGCTCGAAGGAAGAGTCTGCCCAGGACCCTCAGAGCGATAAGGCTTAGAAGAACTAAAAGGACAACAACCGTAAAAGCGGGATTCCAGTAATACCAATGCTTTCAATGTGTCTAACAATGAAGGCAAGCGAAAGGCGGGCGGATCAAAAATAGACAGGGCTCGAAAGCCAGTGCTAGGAGGAGAAGGGCCTTCAGTAGAGGAGAAAAAGAACAAAGTCTACTCTTTCAGAAGGAAAAAGGTCCGCAAGATATTCAAAGATGCCTTGAACAACATTCTACAATTGCTAGAGTCGAAAAGACTTCATGAAGCAAAAATGACCGAAAATCCTCTATATTGCCCGTACCACAGAGTAGTGAGCCATGCGATCAAGAATTGCTTTATTTTCAAAGACTGGATCGAAAAGCGGTACAAGACCGGAGAGATCGAGCTGTCCAAGAGTGTGTTGGTGAACAATCAAGCTGCAACCGCCAACTTTATACAGACACAAACTGAAGCCTTCTAGGACTGAACCCGCTACCCTGAGAAATGAAACTGACCCACCGTAGCCTTCATGGAACATGCACATATCTAATAAGATGAAGAAGATGCTAAAACTACTTTAGAAAGATCCCAGAACAAAATGGGAGGGGCAGAAGGAGCCCACCATTTCATCTACCAATTCGGCTCAATCGGGCTCAAAATCCAAAAGGCTAAAGAAGAAGAAAAAAGAAAGGTGTGGCTCTAGGAGAAAGGGAGTCGGCGGGAAAATCGATCATTCAAAGTCATACAATTGCTAGAGTCGAAAAGACTTCATGAAGCACAAATGACCGAAAATCCTCTATATTGCCCATACCACAGAGTAGTGAGCCATGCGATCAAGAATTGCTTTATTTTCAAAGACTGGATCGAAAAGCGGTACAAGACCGGAGAGATCGAGCTGTCCAAGAGTGTGTTGGTGAACAATCAAGCTGCAACCGCCAACTTTATACAGACACAAACTGAAGCCTTCTGGGACTGAACCCGCTACCCTGAGAAATGAAACTGACCCACCGTAGCCTTCATGGAACATGCACATATCTAATAAGATGAAGAAGATGCTAAAACTACTTTAGAAAGATCCCAGAACAGAATGGGAGGGGCAGAAGGAGCCCACCATTTCATCTACCAATTCGGCTCAATCGGGCTCAAAATCCAAAAGGCTAAAGAAGAAGAAAAAAGAAAGGTGTGGCTCTAGGAGAAAGGGAGTCGGCGGGAAAATCGATCATTCAAAGTCATATCTATTTGCTCGAAAACAATGAGCAAAAGAAAAGAACTCTAATTCAATTGAAGGAGTTCTTCCCCATAAAAGCAGCCGAGATTCTGGAAGAGCTAGAAGAAGAATCAAATGATGAGGTCCCTGTCACAACCTGATATGTCATCCACCTTAGTAGTGACTCTGAGGAATAGCTTTGTTTTGCTTAAGAGGATGAGGAGCTCGCCATGAAGCCAACCAAATCCAGCTAAGAAGTGGCAACGCTCTACTGCCAAATCAAGCCAATGTCCCAAAAGGGAAGGAAAAACATGTCGCTAATGAAGAAAATGGCGTAAAGCCGACTCATGAAGATTTGAGTTCTCCGGTAGATTATAATGTCTTGGCTCACCTCCATAAGCTTTCGTCTCTCTTAAGCAACTATGATGCTCTGGTCCTAACCAAGGAGCTCAGAGATGTTCTCATTCATGCCCTGCAAAACCCCGAGCGGTATCAGGCTCGTTTTGCGGAAATTAATATGAAAGAGGCTCAATACACTTTGCATACAGCCGCGATCACATTTAAAGATGAAGACCTGCTACTGGGAACAGCTGAGCATAACCGGACGCTTTATATAACAGGGTATAGTGACGGAGACCGGATTAACCGTATATTGATTGATTAGGGGTCCTCAGTGAACATCGTGAACTTGCGGACTCTGAAAAGTTTGTCATTGGACGTCCGACACCTGTCAAGGGAAAGGATAGTCATCTAAGGTTTCAACGAAAACTGCCAGCAAGTTCTGGGGTCCATACCTCTGCCGATCAATTTTGGGGATCTGCAAACCGAAGCTAAAATATACGTGAGTGACGCCGGCACATCTTACAAGATTCTCCTGGGACGGCCGAGGCTCTACGATTATGGTATCGTTCCATCAACTCTCCATCAATACATGAAGTATACAAAAAATGGCGAAGAAAGACGCATTGACGGAGACATCCAGCCATTCGGTGTAAATGATGTCCGATATAAAGATTCTCGGTAATTTGTAAACCCCCAAAATGCTGAGCCACGGCTGACCAAGGGCAGAACGTTTCCGAAACTCAAAATTCAATCTGAGTCGGCTGTCGCTTTCAAAAGCAAAAACACCCAAGTGCGTCCACGTTTCGGCAGTAACACTGATGAGTCCGACGCTGGAAGTCTGTCCTTCCGTAAAACTCGCCCTCATTTCGGTAGCGATACTGACGAGTCTGATATTGAAGGCCCATCCGGAAGCAAAATTCGCCCTCGTTTAGGCAACGACACTGAAAAATCAGAAGAAGAGGACCCGTCTTACAGCAGCTGTGCAAATTGGGCTCTCGTGCAAAAAGCTAAGCTAAGAGAGACCTTCGAAGTTATAGAAGGGCCCCTAGCCGTCACAAGGATGCCGAAGCAGATGTGCATAGAGCTTGATGCGTTATCAGTCTCCACCGTGGACCAGCTGAAAACTTTCTACATTCCCGGAAGGAAAATTGGACAGAAGGGCATCTTATTTTATGGGTCAAATCCTGTCGCGCACCCGGATAATTTGTCTATCACGTGCCTTCCCTATGAGAGAGGCATAAAAGCAGTCCTCAATCCCAGATATCACGCACCCGAGATACAAGAATATTTTAAAAAGTACAGATATCGGTTATATCAAACGGACTCCGAAGCGAAGTTTTATGAGGGGTTGTGGCATCCGCCTCAGGTCCGAGGACTCATCGATGGAAAAATCCTAGATAGACGGGGCATAGGTTTCATTCAACCTGATGCCAAAGAATGCTACATGATCCATGTTGGTGAAATCAGCGAAAGGTCAAATGATGACGACGAGCTAACCGAGCCAGAAGAAAACCATCAAGAGCTCAAAGATGGCGGACAAGCAACCTTCGACGAGCTAACCGAGATTGATTTAAGAACGCCCGATAATCCAAGGCCGACCTACATCAGCTCACTCTTTTCAGAGGAAATGAAAGAGTAGATAGTCGCCCTACTGCATTAGTTCGCTGATTGTTTGGCGTGGACGTACAAAGAAATGCTTGGCCTCTCCCATGAAGTTGCCATGCATAAGCTGGCTATATCTCCTGATGCCAAGCCAGTCAAACAAGCTCCTCGAAGAATGAGAAGAGAGCTGGAAGAAAAGGTCATCAAGGAAACCAAGAAACTCATCGATGCCAACTTCATCAGAGAAGAGAAACATGCGGACTGGATCATAAGCATCATACCAGTGAAAAAGAAGAATGGGAAAATCCGAGTCTGTGTCGACTTCAGAGACCTTAACAAGGCATGCCCTTAAGATGATTTCCCGCTTTCGGTGATGGAAATGATGGTCGATGACACCCCGAATTACGAGATGTTCACTTCATGGATGGTTCGTCTGGGTACAATCAAATAAAAATGTTAATTGTGGATGAGAAGCATACAGCATTCGAACCCCAATCGGCATATACTGTTACAAAGTAATGCTGTTTGGACTAAAGAACGCAGGTGCTACATATCAAAGAGTAATGACCAAGATCTTTGACGACTTAATCCATAAATTCATCGAATGTTATGTTGATGATTTGGTCGTCAAGACTAAATCCAAGGCCGATCACATCCAAGACCTCAGAACCGTTTTCACCATACTGAAAGAATGCGATCTAAAGATGAATCCTCTGAAGTGCACTTTGGGCGTGTCGTCGGGAAAATTCTTGGGCTTCATAGTCCGACATCGGGGTATCGAAGTTGACCTATCAAAGATAATGGCGATCATGGAGATGACTCCTCCAAAGAATCTGACGCAACTGAGATCCTCTCAATGCAAGCTTGCTTATATACGAAGGTTTATCTCAAATTTATCGGGAGATGTAGGCCCTTCTCAAAGCTCATGAAGAAAGGAGCTCCTTTTTTCTGGGATGACGAATGTTAAGTAGCGTTCGAAAATATCAAATAGTACATGTTGCACCCTCCAGTGCTTGCTGCTCCCATTCCAAAAAAACCGCTGATTCTCTACACTGCCGCGCTAGATGAATCACTCGGCATGCTCCTTACTCAGAATAACGAGGAAGGAAAAGAAAATGCCCTCTACTAACTTAGTCGAACATTAGTAGGGGTGGAACATAACTATTCCCCGATTGAAAAGCAGTGCATGGCCCTGATATTCGCCGTAAAGAAGCTAAGGCACTATCTAATCACTCATCGGTTCATGCTGATCTCTAAGGTCGATACGCTTAAACACTTAATGACCAAGGCAAGCCTAACCGGCAAAATGGAAAGATGGGCTATCATGCAGCTTGAGTTCAACATAGTCTATACCCCTCAGAAAGCAATGAAAGGGCAAGCCTTCACCGACATCCTCGCTGCTCATCCCATACCTGAAGGGTCGTCGCTCAATTGCGAGTTACCCGATGAACAAGTGCTGCACCTCGAGGATAACGAGCCATGTTGGGAGCTCTACATCGATGGAGCCTCGTCAATAAGGACCTCCAGCAAATCAAGCGTCTCGGAGATAAAAGTAGGGATAGGATTGGTGTTTATCATGCCATCAATGGGAACCCTACGACGTTCTTTCGTTCTCACCGAGCCTCGCACAAACAAAGAGACTGAGTACGAAGCTCTGATAGCTGGTCTGGAGCTCGCTATAGAAATGGAAATCCTTCGGCTACGAGTCTACGGTGATTCCCAGCTTGTCGTTAACCAAGTGAGCAGTGACTACAAGATATATAAGACCGAGTTAGCTCAATACAGTAGCCGAGTAGTGGAACCCATAAAACATTTCACCCATATTGAACTGATGAGAGTTCCTAGGGCGTTGAACGAAAAAGGCAATATACTCGTTAGCTTAGCCAAGGAGCTGGTTGATCCCGATATGGATGAAATTCTGATAACAGTCAGAAGCCAATAAATTCTATCTCCAGTCTCTTTGCGTGAAGAAGAAAGCGTAGAATAAGAGAACAACCCTGCCAAAGAAGCTCTGATCATTCAAGACAAGCCCGACTGGAGAGAACCCTTCATAGAGTACCTCCGATACGACAAGCTGCCCGAAGAAAAATCTGTGAGGGTTCAGCTGAAGAAGATAGCTCTCCGATACATGTTTGTAAATAATACGCTATACCGCAGATCATATGACCAACTTTGGCTCAGGTGTCTATTATCGGCCGAATCCCAAAAGGTCATGAAAGAAGTTCACTTGGGCATCTGCAGAGTTCACCAATCCGGCCCCAAAATACGGCTTCAAATCAAATGGCTGGGATATTATTGGCCTACTATGATAAGGGATTGCGAAGAGCATGCGAAGAAATGTCATCTCTGCCAAATTCACGGTGACTTCATTCACAAGCATCCAAATCCATTGCATCCTATGGTGGCGTCATGGCCCTTTGAAGTTTGGGGCACCAACATATTTGGCCCGATCGATCCTCCATCATCTAAAGGCCACCGGTTCATATTGGCTGCAACTAACTAGTTCTTCAGATAGGCTAAAGCTATCCCGCTAAAAGAAGTCAAGATAGAAGATATTCTGACGTTCTTCCAGCATAATATTCTCTGCCGCTTCGGTACACCGAGAAGAATCATATCTGACAACAGGACTCCTTTTAAGAGTTTCAAAGTCTCAAGGTTCGCTACTCAGCACACAATAGACTAGAGATATTCTTCCATCTATAATCCAAGAGCTAATGGCTAGCTGAAACCTTCAATAAAACTCTATGCAAGCTCTTGAGGAAAAATGCTTCAGCCAACAAAAGAGACTGGAATCTCAAGCTCCAAGAAGCGTTATGGGCATATCGTACCATGCACCGCACTCCAACTCAATCCACTCCATACCCACTACTCTTCGGATTGGAAGAAATCATCCCCCTCCAAGTCGAAATTCCAAACCTAAGGACGGCCGTCCAGCACGATTTGACTGAGGAGGAAAACGTTCTCCTTTGACTCGAAGAACTTGACGCCCTCGAAGAAAAGAGACTCGCAGTACAGCAAAATCTGGAACTGTACCGAGTCCAAATGTCACGGGCCTATGATAAAATGACCCATCTCCGTGCTTTTAAAAAAGGCGAATTGGTGTTGGTCCTAAAAAGACCGATCATCCCCAATAAACATACCAAGAGAAAATTCGAGCCAAACTGGGAAGGATCATACTGTTACGACCCGAAATGGCACGTGACTGGCACTTGAATCATATGAAGTCTATAGGACCCCATCTAATTCAAGTAAGCCAAAATACCAGAAATCTAAACCATTTAAAAGAAGAAAGTGAAGGAAAACATGTTTAAAAGTTTGCGTATAAATCACTTTGAAATTCGTAGTAAACATTTTTAAAACATCAAGTCTTTTCCAAAAATTTAGGCAGAGTTTCCTTTGTAAATACTGGCCCCAAACGGGTACAGGTATGCATAATATAAAGGAATCCCAAAGCGAAAGCTAGCTCTTCGCCAATTGGCAGACACAACCACGCAAGCAATATAATATACAACGCCGAAGGGCAAGGATCAAAACTCAAAAGGAAACCAATATCATCAAGAAAACCATAATAATACAAGCGCGACTCTAAGGTCGAAAGAATATACACTGGTCTTCTAAGTCTATAAAATATACAAGTCTGGTTGATAGAGTTTACTAGATACAACAGAATATAAATAAAATACAAGGGTAGACACGATCCGAGTGAACCCACCTACCAAAGCAATCACCCAGAAAGAAGCAATGTGCCAGCAAAGCCGCCAAGGAGACCTGTATGGCAAAACCTGCAAGAAAATGTGGCACAACGGGGGTGTTCCCTGATAAAATATCAGGAAAAACCCCCAATGGGGTATCACGTGCTAACACGTAACCAAGGGTCACGTGCTGACACGTGATGGTTGCCTGGGATTCTGTTTTAATAGAATTAAATTCTAATCAGGCAAGAAATTAAAGGGATCACGTGCCCAAACGTGACGGGCCTTTCAACCCCATGAAAAAGGTTTAAAAGACATCAGCAAGGAAAAACCCAATGGGGCATCACGTGCCCACACGTGACCAGAGGTCACGTGCAGACACGTGATGAGTTCCTAAGCTCACTGATTAATAGAATTAAATTAAATAATCAATTGAAGGGGTCACGTGCCCATACGTGATTGGCCTTTAAAAACCCCTTGAAGAGAATTAAAAAAGCATAATAAAACAGCAAGGAAAGACCCCAATGGGGGATCACATGTCTACACGTGACCAAGGGTCACATGCTTACACGTGATGATTCCTTAGCTCTTTAAAAACAGCAGATTTAAATTCTGGTTCAAATGTTAAACAAGGGGGTCACGTGTTAACACGTGATAGGTTCTTAAACTCTTTAATCAATAGAATTAAATTCTAATTAAATGGGAATCCAGAACCTTAACTGGAAAAAGATCTCTTTAAATATTTCCAAACAAAAAGATGATACTCTGTAAAATAGAGCAATGTTGGATTAAAAATCCAATGGTGATTAAAAATCACCAATTTATGGAAAGATTTTATACAAGGAAAGATTTCCCTAAAATTTACCAAGAATAACAAACAGAATATCTTCTGGATTAAAAAATCCAATGGTGAATAAAATTCACTGAGTGATCTAAACGATCATGTTAGTTACAAAAACAACCAAAAATTTTCAATGAAAGATTCACTAAACAAATTGAGTCTTTTTTTTCTCCTATAAATAGGAGCCAAGAATAGAAGAGGAGAAGGATTTTTTGGATCTTTGGAATTTTGAATTTCTGAAGAAAAAACAACAACAGAGAGAAAAGAGAGGAGAATTTAATTCTCAAGAGAGAAAAGAAGTTCCTTTCAGAGAAAAGAAACCCTAGGTGAGAAAGGGGAAAGAGATCTAAGCTCCATAAAATAAAAGAGAATTTAATTCTCAATTTAAGAGTTTAACGCTTCTGAACAAGAACTTAGTTATTCCTTTGGTTGAAGATCTGCAGAAGCAGATCTCCCACAGGTTGATAATTTAATTCTCATCGGGGAGATTCTGCCATGCAGATCCAAAACTTAGAGGGAGAATTTAAGTTTAAGGAATTTAATTCTCCTAAATTCATAGAAATTTTATTCCTCCAAACAGAACTAGGGTTTAACCCTATTTGAGAATTTAATTCTCCCAAATTCATAGGAATTTAATTCCTCTAAAAAGAACAGAACTAGGGTTTAACCCTACATAAGAATTTAATTCTTCCACATGCATAGGAATTTAATTCCTCCAAAAACAGAATTAGAGTTTAACCCTACAGAGAATTTAATTCTTAAAAACAAGAGACTTAAAGCTCTCCATGCATGTAAAGAACTGGGTTATGTGGTAACACGTGACCCCCATCCTCAATGGTCGGAAAAGAAAGAACAAAACTAGGTCACGTGTTCCCACGTGACCCCTAAAAAAAGATTCGAAAGGAAAACTTGGAGGCAATGCCTCACGTGTTCCCACGTGACTTCCAAAACAAAAGGAACAAAGCAAAGGTAGAACCATTTTTGGGCGCCCTCACGTGTCCCCACGTGACCCCTAATAAAACGCTTTAATAATCAATGCCTGGAAGACCATCACATGCCCACACATGATGGCCTGAAGACCAAAAGTGTTTTAACACTTATCTGAATATTCTGATAACAAAATAAAGAAGGTCTGGCCCCATCTCAGGCTCCTCACGTGACCCCACGTAACCCCTTTCCTTTCTAGTGTTTAACACTATTTTGAGCATTTTGTCTCCAGTGTTTAACACGGTTTTAAATACATCATGTGAGGACACGTGACCACCAGATTTCCTTTAGTGTTTAACACTATTCTAAAACCAACTTAGTCCAAATTGGCTAAGTTTTTCAGAGGCAAATATCTCCTTCAAATGAGCCTTAAAATCCAGAGCTATAGTGTTTAATGCTCAAAGACAAAATGTTCTTATAGCCCTCAAACTTTTGTTTAGCATTGCTAAATAATGAAGGGTTGAACTCAGACAAAGTTTCAACAGGCCAACAAAGGGCCAACATTCTAAACTTAATTGGACTTAGCCCAAATTGGCCATAAGTCCTCAATTCAAATCTAACTGAGCCAATGTGCTCACAATCTAATTAATTGATCTTAGCCCTAAATTGGACTACAGATCTCAATCGACTCTGGTTCAAGGGTACATCTCTTCACTCCTCTGATATTTGTCATTGTAATCCTTCAACGTCTTCAGAGAGGTGATGGGTCCCGACAACCACACATTTCACAGACTATGACGTCTTTAAACTGGACTGTGAGGTCCTTAAACTCATGGACTATGATGTCCTTAACCTTGACTGTGAGGTCTTTAAACTCACGGACTATGATGTCCTTAACCTCGACCGCAATGTCTTTAAACTAACAATAGACCACTATGTCCTTAAACTGATAATCGACCGCAATGTCCCTAAACTAAACAATAGAGCCTGAATGCTCTTTTGTTGGATCTAAATGATCCCGTTGAGTAGATCTTAGTCTGAAATTAGACTGATGTATCCTCAACAAACGTTTAAGTTGATCTTAGTCTCAAATGAGACTAACGTATCCTTAAACCCAATCCCCAAACCCAAATCTAAGAAAATACGGATTTGGACTAAACCACGTCCTACATGCGACAACATAAATTAGTCTCCGTATACAATCTACGGGCAACCAAAAAACAAAACAAACACACACGACACGAAGTGACCATCTGGAGAAGGAGAAAGTGGTTACCGCGATGCGGTAGCGTAATTAACTGCAGGGACTTGCACCTGCAGGGAAGAACGTCCCCACAATCAAAAACCCCTCAAATGAGGGGGAATCTGACGAAGTCTTCTACATCGGCCGCATCCGTTTAAACCTTCGATACATGGTGCCATAAATCAACTTGGCATCTTCGAAGATGTGGACGGATAGCACTAATTAGCATCTACCCTCGGAATTCAAGCCCTGACGTCCAAACGTCCCGGAGGAGTCTTTCCGGTGGGGAACAGGGGGTGAGTTGCCAACCCGTGAGTAGAAAACATCACCGAGCAGAAATCGCACGTTTGACTCTATCCTAGGTCATACCATAATAATATCCTCTAAATAATATAGCCTGAAGCATATAATAATGGCAAGGGTAAACATCTATACATAAGTGTAATACCAAGTGCTCGTGTCAGTGCCTCAGGTAGCAACATATCATATATATGATGTATGAATGCATGAAAATAGAATACATATAAATGAGAAAACTGTTTTCTTTTCTCAGTGAGATTTCTGTATAAAATCGAAGCATCATCAATGAAATCAACAGAGAACCGGTGTCTAGCATCGAGACAAAATATATATCTCGCTATCTCAATATCTCGGGCTCCGGCAATCCGGACTGGCCCATAATATCAAATCTCAATAGCTCAGGCTCCGGCAATCCTGACTGGCCTATATCATCAAATCTCAAGACTACGTCGGTATCCTCCGGATATCTGTCGCGTCACAATAAAATCACCGGTCGGTAGTGCTCCCCTGCCATGCTCAACGCCATCATCTGCGACCATCTTGCCCCGGGGTACCGCACCGGGTCCACCATGCACCCACAGACAGTTCCTCCTCCTCCTCGAATCGGGTGTATGATATCGCTCAAGAGCCGAGAAAACTCATGGTGGACACCTCTCAAATCATATCATGAGAAAACCGCAATTTTTCCATCTTTAAAATGATAATAAGTTTATAAAATACTTGCGGTTTCTCCAAATCCAGAAATCTCATGGAAATTCGAAATCCCAATCTCACGAGTAAACAACAGTGAATTACCGGCATAAAACTCCATAATATTGCATGAAAAATGAATATATGAATGCATCTGGTATCAAGCAAGGAATCCAATAATTAAACTAGCATATAAAAGCAATAACATACTGGAGCTATTAGCTAGCAAGCTATGTCAATGAAATAATATTCTCTAAAGTGTACGTGACATGGCAATTACCGATGATGATGTGTGTGAGCCGGCAAGCAGGTGTACGTGTAGCATACGCATCATCGGTAATAGTGCTGGTGTCCTGACAGCGTGGTTTCATAATCACTAAAATACACATTAAATCTGCAATGCGATGATAACAACATGAATGAACGGAGTATGAATAGTAAACGCGACAATAAGGAATATACAATTCTATATGCGAGTCATACAGTTTTGATATTTGAAATAACGCGAATCGTGTGTTTATAAAATAGGGCTACTGTGTTTTTAAGAAAAAGTACGTCCTTTGAAATATCCGTAGTATCTCTTGGCCTGTCTTTAAAATACTCACGATTCGTTAGTTTTGGAAATAAGTATGACTCGATCCCAGTCTAACCTCTACTAAGTAAACTACAGTACTAAACTAACAGACTAATCGAAAGGGTAAGGAAAACCACCTAAGTCTGAGTCGATATTTATATCTAGTAGTCGGTGATCCCGCCTCAATAGCGTCACGTACAATACAATATATAATATGACATCCTCGAGTCAAGAGTGCGGATCTATCATCATAATTATATCTTGTACGGTAAATCCATCGTACGGCATCCCAAATCTGGGTATGGGTCGAATATCACATTTATCTCATTATTCATCTGGTATCCATATCATCATATTCTGAATTAGGGATACCGATCTAAAATCTAGTACATTCTGATACTATCAACATACATATATGCATGTGTATGAAAACACATCGCCTAAAGATCCGCTATATTATCATGTCGTATCTCATAATACGAACCAAGTCACATCACCGATCTCGTGGCATCATGCCCAAACACGCCGACTCATCTCCGAGTATCATATACCATCCTCATCATCCATGTATATGTATACATATATATATATACACACACACATACTCACATACATATATGTATGTATGTATATATATGTGTGTGTGTGTGTGTGTGTGTGTGTATCCCCATATACGCTCAAGAAAAAAAATGTATGCGTGTGTGTATGCGTGTGTGCAAAACTTTATTCTAGAGTTTCGCGACTAAAAACTATCTAACTACACTATCATCCAATACGCTAAAATTTAACCCATGATCTTCTAAAACCTTTCTAGCTAATAAGAAATGTTTCACATAACATATATTCGTATATATATACATGATATATCATAAGCTACACAACGAGCTGCGGGGGCGCTATACGCCATCCACCCGACTTTCCCCGTAGATATATATCTACTCACATTGATTCTCGCTTGCTGGAGTCGATGATGCCACGCTCTCCTCGTCGTCTTGAAGTCCACATGGGGGGGTACCTACAATTTCCAATGCGTCATATAGTAACAAGAATCGAACATGAAAACCAAAACGGCACGCGGGAAACACATAGGTTAGAACCTACGGCCAACACATGCAAGATCAACCGAACAACTCTCGATATCGACATACAAACGTCAAATGATCGAGATAAAACACAAATACCCAAAATTCAAGTACAGAATTCGCAAAACCGTAATCAGAAACGATGTAAAACAGTTCCATATCTTACCCTAGGTGAAATTAGCCAATTCTGCATATGTGGAGGGTCTAATTTACTGAGAATGGAGCCATGGACCAAACACGAAGCCGATCACCCCAGACCTGGCCACAATTTGCGGCCAGAAAGAATAAATCTGCGGCCATGGGAGATGGTTAGGGTCTCGGGTCTTCAGGGTAGCTTCTAGGTTGCTTGCTTGTCTCACTGTGTCTGCAAAATATTTTTCAGGTGTCCCGAGTCATAGCAGATCTCTAATTATCATCATAATTCCTACAAAATCCCGATATCGGAAAAACTAAAGTTCGCAAAATGGGGTTTAGTCTCAGGTTTTGTCCTGAATTCTAGCACTAGAGGGGTTGTATGGCCTCTACTAACCTTAATTACACAATCACAACTCAAGAAATCCCCTAACCTCTTCTTGGAATTTTCAACCATCACTAAACATCACTAAAACACTTCTAAACTTAAATAGGTGCTAAAGTGGATGAAATACTATACTAATGGTTAAGGAATTACCTCATTTGGCAACATAAGAAAATTCTTGAGTTGCCCCAAGTCTCCAAAATCCAATTTTTCTTGGTCCATCATGCTTGTAGTAAGCTTGTGCATATTTTTAGTGAAGGGAATGAGGTGTTTTGATGTGTTTTTGGTGGTGTTGTGAGATGGTGAAGGTGGTGGAGGGAAGAGGGAAGCCAAGTGAAGGGAGAGGAAAGGAAAACGATGAGGATGAAATGAAAAACAATGAGCCATGACCAAGGTTGACCCCTCACCTCTTTCTCTCTCTTGCCCATACCTCCTTTGTTTAATCCATTACCTTTTTCTTTTCTTTTTCCTTTTCTCTTATTTTCATTTAAAACCAAACATAAATAAAACCCATATACATATAAAGAAAACAAAATGCCATGGTTCATAGAATTTGAAAAAGTGTGTTTTGAAACATGACATGGCACATGTCATATGCTTAACTACGCTTAATGCGCGATTAGTAATAATTAATCACGCTTAGGCATAAACTTGAATATATTTAATTGTATGAAATTTATAAATTGTCTAAATCTCACAATTTCTTTAAAAAACATTCAAGGTAATTTTTCCAATATTTTTCCAATCTATTGGTATATAATTATACCACAACATTAAAACTAATCTCCATTCATTAAAATATTCATAAAATTTATTGTATTAATTATATAAATTCCCAAAAATAATATTTTATTTTTCTGAAAAGTTACAGTCTTACCCCCTTAAATAAATTCGGTCCCCGAATTTAAATTTAAACCTCTCAAATACTAAAACATTTCAGTAAAAAGATCAAGTCGTCGGGGCTCCGAAATCATAAATACATAAAACACATCGTAGTGCAATGCATGCGCATGAAAAACGAGTATATAAACCAAAATCAAAATTCTGTCATGTATCCCGCAATCATCGGAGTTATGGTGAAGACACCAATGTCAAAATCCAATACGAAAACCAACATGATATACATCGTTGTAAATTCGTCAAAACATCTGAAAGAAATGCATGTCAAACATTTTCAAGTCGCTGTGCAATGCACGTATCACTGCACAGTGGCGGACATCTATTGTAAGAAAATAACTATATATATATATATATATATATATATATATATATATCCTTTGTTTGTAAAAGTTTCGTGTCATCTCGGACATGTAGGTAAATACTGAGACTATAGCTCCTTTTTGGAAATCCCTTCGGTAACCAACGATGCATGCAAAAACATATTCAGGTACTGTCCTCTGACTAGTCCTGCTCAGCCATTATCCCAAATAGTAAATATCATAAAACATATTGCTCAAGAGAAATCGTAATCAAAATGTTTATAAGAATGCCATGTGCGTCTAGGGTGCACGGAAATCGAAATCCATGGATGTGCCATACATGTGCACAGAAACAAAATCTAAGTGCAACGGGGGTGCGCGAAAACACCTGTCAAAGGAAACGGTGTGCCTGACAACAATATCAGGTGCATCTGATATGTACGAAGAATCCCGATTTAATGCATCTGGTGTGCACCAAAATCGCATCAAGCGCGTCAAGTATGCGCAAGAATCCAATCAAATGCAAAAGGTGCACGAAAACAAATACCGAGTATCACAATCGAAATCGACGGTATACAACACAACTCAATCTAGATCAAGCATACTGTGGTATATAATCTCGCAACCATGTGCATCAGCGTGCACAAAATCGAATCAAAATACTAAAAGTGAATGAAAACTATGCCGAAAGCACGAGTCAAATCACATGCATACTATAGGCATGAAATCCAAATCAACATCCGAATGACATCAAATCGAAGTCAAGTGCAACTGTGGTGCACAAAATATTAATCATGCAAATAAATCGCCCAAATTACCGAAATCCAAAATGGCGGAAACAGTCCTGCTCTGGCACATCCTCTAAAGATCTCTGACCAACTGTCATGGTCACTCATAACATGTCTCGTCAACGATACCGAACTCTGGCCTACTGGGTGTGCACAATACGACTGATCCTGGGTCTAAGTCTTCAAGTATAGTATTCCAGAAAGGTTCTGTCGAGGTCTCACCCAAATCTCGTTTCTGCCGAACTGCCCGGAAGCTATCACCGTTTACTAAATCTAATTCTTGTTCCGGAACGGCTGCATCCTCATCGTGATTCCTTCTGGAAGATATATCCATATACAACGCCTCTGCATGCGTATCACATCTCTGATGTCAACTGAGTGGAACGTCATCTCGTCAAAAGCTCGTACGAACCTCTTACTCCACTTTTCTCTAATGTCGACTGATTCGGACTCGTCTCTTCGTGGCTGCATGGACTGCGCTCCAACAGCTATACTCATATCTGGAGTCTCCCAAGCAATGTATCCCGTCACATGATATCCGAACGACGTCGAACTTTTTGATCGATTCGTCAAAGTCCCAAAATTCCCCGAGAGCTCAACTCTTGAGTACAGTTTAATAATATCCCGTACATGCCACGGTACCTGTGGACCAGCCGTAGAAGGGCAAACCCAAGCCTCATTAATGGCACCGCGGAACTGCCGCAAACCCTAATGTTCCAGAGCGTTCCCATGGTCATTATATCGAGTTAGGGTTTCATTGTTCTAGAGGGTCCACGGAATTACTTGCATGTTTTTCCGAATACCTTAAACTTGGAAAAATGGGTTTCTGACATTCGATCGTTTTCTATCGACTCTCAACGTACCTTTGTGAAGTCTTCTCTAGCTGGAATCAATCAATCTGATGACCTCGCATCGGGGTATGCAACGAACCACATGTCCTAGTCGTTCCTTCTTAGATGACTAGCGATCTTCTATCATATCTCTAAGCACAACTCGTCCTTCATTAGCTTCAAACATCTGGGACGATATCTCGTCAGTCGTAGCAACAACTGAATCATTCGTCTGCACGCTGAATAGTGCCTCGATCATCAAGAATAATCGGTGCATTGACGGTCATCAAATTCTGGCTGGCCTCTAGCAGTGGCCCAATCCTCTGGTGCTGATCTGCACGTTCGAGAAACTTGTAAAAGCAATCCATCAAACGCTCATGGCACGAAAACACAATAAAACGACACATCTATGCAATCGTGTGTCGACGAAATTACGCCCTGGTCAGTCCTCGTCCAAAACGAGCTCATGCTGACCGCAACTCTAGCTGCAGCTCTCTCTGCCAATGCAATCGTGGTAGCAAAACCATAAACCGATATCGATGAGGATAGCTCATAGGAAAGAATATAATACTGTGCAAGGAAATGTACATCCTAAGGCTTCTTAAGCGGAGTAGCGTATCGTAAGTATGCCGCGGAACATACACAAGGTACGTCACTCTGCTTAAGTCACCTACTCCATCAACCAAGGTCAAACTACGCGACAAAAGTTCGGGTCTAATACCCCCTCGACCAAGTCTAAGTACCGTAAGGTCAAGCCTAGGTTCCGAATATATATAAACGCCCTATACTCCGTATAGTCAAACATAGACTCGAACCAAGGTTAAACCTAGCGCTCTGATACCAACTTTGTCACGACCCGAAATAGCACGTGACTGGCACTTGAATCATATGAAGTCTATAGGACCCCATCTAATTCAAGTAAGCCAAAATTCCAGAAATCTAAACCATTTAAAAGAAAAAAGTGAAGGAAAACTTGTTTAAAAGTTTGCGTATAAATCACTTTGAAAGTCGTAGTAATATTTTTAAAGCATCAAGCCTTTTCCGAAAATTTCGGCAGAGTTTCCTTTGTAAATACTGGCCTCAAACGAGTACAAGCATGCATAATATAAGGCATACCCAAGCGGGAGCTAGCTCTTCGCCAATTGGCGGATACAACCACGCAAGCAATATAATATACAACGCCGAAGGGCGAGGATCAAAACTCAAAAGGAAACCAATATCATCAAGAAAACCATAATAATACAAGCTCGACTTTATTGAAATAATTAGAGTTAACCGCAATCAAGACGATGTCGCTTTGCAGCTAGCCGGTTGAGAATGGGTCGATCCACAGGGAGACGGAGCGTTTTACGTTCTTGTCGTAACGAGTTAATACGCGTGGGCGGAAATGTTCATATCTAACATATGTGTTATATGCAAAGTATAAATTGTTAGGAATAGAAAAGATAGTGTAAGCTAGTGGATTCCGTACTCAATCCTTTGAGCCGAACTTAACCAATGATGCTAGAGCTATCGGCAACAACGTGGATTAGGGTATTTAAGCACGGTATTAGAGAAATCCGTCTTATTGACCCTTATCCTTCCGTTCTTATCTCTTGCTTTCGCCTCCGGCCAAACCGAACGCAACCGGTCACGGTTAGGAATCACCGATACCTTGGTAGGGTAGGGTGCCTAACGGAGCACTTGCGTAAGGTTTGGGCAGAGTTTCAAATGGAAAATACGGGAAAAGGAAATGAGGAATGAAACGTTAACTTACAATATCGGTTTCTTTTCCTAACAACATGTATTCACAAACATTACAATAAACCAAAAAGAGCAAAGAAAAGAGAAACAAAGAAAAGAAAAGTGCAACACAAGAAAGTAAAGGGCATGGAATTTAAAGTGCAAGAATGTAAAGCATGGTAATAAATTGCATGAATGAAGAGCAAGTAAGAAAAATGCAAGAAATATAAAAGAGTATGAATGAGAACCAAAGATCACATGACAAACCATGGGTTCAATAGCCCAATCTTAAACTTGCAAGCTCAATGAAGAGATTGCAAGATCAAGAGAAAGCTAAGAACTCATGTGAAAATGAAGGCACAAAAGAGACTTTATTCATCTTTAAGAATGATACAACCCCTTGAGATGAATGACCAAAGCTTAAACTTGCAAGCTCAATGAAGAGATTGCAAGATCAAGTTAAGGTAGAGAGCTCAAGGGGGAAGCTATGTACAAGAACTAAAGAAATAAAAAGAGTTACAAAATTTATGGCAAAACTTGGACAAAGTGAGACCCTTGAACCCTTGCCCACTGCCTGCTATATATAGGCATAAAAGAAAAGAAAAGAAACAATAAAAATAGTGTTACGTGGCAGCAAGGAGGGCCCCACAGAAAACTGGAGGCCAGAGGAGGCAGTACGGCCGGTCAGGCCGGTTTTGGCTAGGTAGGGTTCGGCCAAAATCCGAGCCCCTAAGCTCGTATTTTGTGTGTTGGTATTTGTGCTCCCCCACATCTCTTTGGTGCAGTTTGTTTACTCTGTTTTGAACTTGTGGTGCACCAGGAATTGGAGGGAGTTTTTTCTTTCATACTAGGTTTTCAGGCAAGAGTATTTCTAGGTATCCTCTACTATCTCAAGTTTCAAGGTGTATGTATGTGCAGTTTGTAGGGTATATACTTTCTAAATTTGGACTCAAGAATAGAAACTATTTTTCAGACTTATCCTTCAGTAAAGGATCAATACTTTCCCTTCATCTTGACTTGACTCAAGAAATGAACTTAAGATTACCTATTTCTCAAAAAAAAACTATAAGGACGTATATTTACCAAGTTTAAACAGAAGGAGGGTTATTTTTAGGGTTTTCAATTACTAAGCCTAGAATTTAGTTATTTCTAATGTATCAACTAAACTTTCGGAATCAAAATCTAAGTTACCCTATTAGCTAACTTGACGACAGAGTTTTTATATTTTTTGGAAAACTTTTCAATTTTTATGGGTTTTTTAATATGTATGCAAATGCAAAATATACATATGAATGCGAAGGAAGAAAGCTTACCGAGCACACCCCCAAACTTAAACTTGACAGTGCCCTCACTGTCAGGCTACACCAAGAGGGTCAAAATTGTCGGCGCTCCCCAAAGAACAAATTATATACAAAAATAAAAGAAAACCAAAAATATATATACAAAAAGGTTTCCCCCCCCCCCAAACTTAAGTAAAACAATGTTTCCACTGTTAAGCGTTGAAGTTCAGGATTAGGGGGAAAGAACAGTATTAATCTATACAAGGCCTTACACAGGCCAAAAATGAGCAACAACCATTCAAAGATTTTATCGCTATAATATACAGATTGGTGAAAGAATGCGGAGAGGAAAGAAATGTAGAATACGCGAGACCGTATGGGGATAGAAGTGGTATACGGTCCCGGTATATAAGAAGAAGAATGGCGGAAGGGAAAAAGAAATGGGGTACGAACTTGAGGGTGAAAATTGAGTGAATAAATTAGCACAGTTTGTGATGACCGATGTGTAAAAAACGATTGTGCTAATCTATCAACCCGTCGAGAAATGGGATCAAATCCCTCAAGATTCGTGAAAAAACATGGGTATGCCAAACTTGATAAACCAGACACAAGAAATGAAAGTGATACGGTGTCTTGCAAGGTCGGAACGATGGAAAGGATAGAGGAGAGTGATTGATGAAGGGTATCAGGTAAAGGTTCAGGAGAGTGTACACAGTCAATGAAAGGGATAGGATGAATTGGAAAATCCGACTCATCAAGCAAAACTGGTTCATCCAAAAAAATATCCTCAAAATTCTCCTCAATGTTAAGCTCATCCATGCATTTATCATCAACATCAAGACGCATATGGAGTTCGGGAAAAACATTTAATGACTCGGGATGATGAATTGGAGAGAAAAACTCAGCCAAAACTACGGGTTCATCATCCAAAATATTCCCAGCGTCGATATCCTCAATCAAGTGAAAATCAATATTCTCAGATACCTCAACAAAAGCATGGATATCAATCAATTCAGGTTCTTGAGTGGAGGTGTAGAGGTCAAAAGGATTTGGTGTGGTTTCACTTGATATGGACCCTTCACAATCGGGCAAATCAAACACTACAAAATCGCACAACTCATTAATCATTCTATCTTCAATTGATAAATCATTTGGGACACTCGATAGACTTTCAAAACATAAGTTGTGGGATTCAATTTGCAATGGGTAGGTTTGATTTGGATGGGTGTACAGCTCACTCTCTCCACTCAAATTCTCAACCTGTCCTACCGCCTCATCATACATTGGAAAATTTGGAGCTAGTTGAAAACTAGCTACTGGGTCACTAGGTTGTATGAGGGCGGCCATGGACGCATTCAAATCCATCATCTGTTGGCATGAAGCTACCCTAAAGTCTTCCAACGACTGTTCCAGACTAGACATAGGTTGTGAAGGGGTTTCAGTAAAACATTCGAAATTATGTGGATACTGGAACTCCCAAAAGGCTGTTCAGAAGCAATGTCTAGGGAAGGTGCAAAAGTTGGGTAGGATGGATAGGAATTGAATGGTTAGACAGGGGTAGGATAAACATACGGATAAGAAGGTGAATGGAATTGTTGATCCAAAGAATTCCCAGTGGTGAAAGGAGTGAAAGATCGGTTACGAGATTGTTTAATACGTTCAGCAAGAGACATAAGTCTTGGGGTTACAACTGGACTCTCAAAAGGGGTATCAACGTAAGAAGGTGGTGAAAGTTTAAATGGTTGATATAAGGTGGATTGCGGAGTCCGGTTGTTTGTCCTGGACGCGTCTATCCGATCTTTCAAAGAGATTTTTGGCATGGAAGGATCGTTCGATGTTCGACCAAAGCAAGAACCGTAGGAAGTAATGTCTGGTTGTGGGTACCAAAGTTCGGAAAGAGTTTTGCGAGGAGGGGTACCCATGATATGAAGAGAAGAAGAAGAAGAGAAAGAGTGGAAAAAGAATGTGAATTTTTTTTAGTTAGTTATTAACAAAAGAATGTACACACAAAAAGAATCTGGACAAAAACAATCACGACACAAAAATACCATGCACCTAATCGGTCTAGGGTTCACCTAGGTCAACTAGAACTGCTCAAGAACTTGATTGTCGAAGTAAAACTGTGTCGAGAAACGGGCTCAAGATATACTGATCACGAGGCCATGTAAGCGCAGAGATAAGGGGAGGTTTTCTGACGCTTTCGTTAAGGTCCTTAATTAAATAATCCTTTCTCTTTTGGCGGTTTCACCGTGAACACTTTTCTAGACATCCCGTAAACGATATACCGTTAAGCGGTGTCCTAAGAACAGTTAACTTCTCCTAGTGAGCGCGAAGTCTTTAAAAGCTTAAAATCTAGTTTCTTTTAAAATTTGTGCGGGTAAACGTTATGCTCAATTTCGTGATTTGTGGGCCACGGAAAAAGGGATGAAATCCTTTACCGTATGTTGTGGGGTTTACTTGCGCTTAAGTCCGTATTAATTGATCCAATGCGCAATTCAATAAAAATTATTCAAAGAATGAAACAATCGTTTTTTGTTTAAGCTCGGCACTGCAACAAATACGGGTTAGTCAATTTTGGTGTTTGAAAGTGAACTTGCAAAGAATCCTGCAAAGATATTATAGTGGATGCGTCAGATTTGAGAAGAAAGTGTTAGTAAAGTACGTACCGATAGATTTTCGGGTTAAGAAACCTCCGTTGAATTGAATCCGAATAGCTTGGAAAGTTCGCTTGTGCGGATCAAACTACCCGGATCTTTGGCACTGTACTTCGCAATCATATTAACTTGGAATGTACACTTTGCTCCCCATGATCATAGTTCGCAAATCCGCAAAAAATCTGAAATGTCGGAAAAACGGATTTTAGTGCGAAAAAGCGATATGATTGCCCAAATACCTGCACACTAAAAATTATAAAAAAACAAGCAATAAAAATGGGACAAAACAAAACAACGGAACACAGAGGAGAAATTGGAGGCAAATGGAGGTGCTAGGGCCAGCGAGCTCGGATCTAGATGGTGTGTCGCCGGTCCAACTTTGGAGTTTGGGCTCCAAACTTCAACAGGTGTCCAAGTGTTGTACTAGTGTCTCAAATTTCTTGCTTATTTTTTTTGTTGAGATTTAGAGTGCTAGCAGGCCAAAATCCAGAGAACAAAATGGTTAAGAAAGTTAGTTTTTTTTGTTTTGGTTTTTGAAATTTTGAAATTTTTGGTTTTTTTTTTAGAAAAGTGTTAGATGGTTATTAACAAGATTAACCCGAAATAACAAGAATAAAAACGTTACCGTCTCCCCGGCAACGGCGCCATTTGATTGAAAGAATTAAAGTTAACCGTAATCAAGACGGTGTCGCTTTGCAGCTAGCCGGTTGAGCACGGGTCGATCCACAGGGAGACGGAGCGTTTTACGTTCTTGTCGTAACGAGTTAATGCGCATGGGCGGAAATGTTCATATCTAACCTATGTATTATATGCAAAGTATAAATCGTTAGGAATAGAAAAGATAGTGTAAGCTAGTGGATTTCGTACTCAATCCTTTGAGCCGAACTTAACCAATGATGCTAGAGCAATCGGCAACAACGTGGATTAGGGTATTTAAGCACGGTATTAGTGAAATCTGGCTTATTGACCCTTGTCCTTCCGTTCTTGTCTCTTACTTTCTCCTCCGGCCAAACCGAACGCAACCGGTCACGGTTAGGAATCATCGATCCTTGGTAGGGTAGGGTTCCTAACGGAGCGCTTGCGTAAGGTTTGAGCGGAGTTTCAAATGGAAAATATGGGAAAAGGAAATGAGGAACGAAACGTTAACTTACAATATCGGTTTCTTTTCCTAACAACATGTATTCATAAACATTACAACAAACCAAAAAGAGCAAAGAAAAGAGAAACAAAGAAAAGAAAAGAGCAACACAAGAAAGTAAAGGGCATGGAATTTAAAGTGCAAGAATATAAAGCATGGTAATAAATTGCATGAATGTAAAAGCAAGTAAGAAAAATGCAAGAAATATAAAAGAGAAAGAATGAGAACCAAAGATCACATGACAAACCATGGGTTCAATAGCCCAATCTTAAACTTGCAAGCTCAATGAAGAGGTTGCAAGATCAAGAGAAAGCTAAGAACTCATGTGAAAATGAAGGCACAAAAGAGACTTTATTCATCTTTAAGAATGATACAACCCCTTAAGATGAATGACCAAAGCTTAAACTTGCAAGCTCAATGAAGAGATTGCAAGATCAAGTTAAGGTAGAGAGCTCAAGGGGGAAGCTATGTACAAGAACTAAAGAAACAAAAAGAGTTACAAAATGTATGGCAAAACTTGGACAAAGTGAGACCCTTGAACCCTTGGCCACTGCCTGCTATATATAGGCACAAAAGAAAAGAAAATAAACAATAAAAATAAGGCTACGTGGCAGCAAGGAGGGCCCCACAGAAAACTGAAGGCCAGAGGAGGCAGTACAGCCGGTCAGGCCGGTTTTGGCTAGGTAAGGCTCGGCCAAAATCCGAGCCCCTAGGCTCGTATTTTGTGTGTTGGTATTTGCGCTCCCCCACATCGCTTTGGTGCAGTTTGTTTACTCCGTTTTGAACTTGTGGTGCACCAGGAATTGGAGGGAAACTAGTAGCTATACATTACATCACACATCTTGTACCATTGAATGCACCATTAATGCACATCACACCATGCCCACTTATGCCATGATTCATGGCTGCCTCATCCATGGTCCAAGCTCCAAAAAGTCTTGTGTACACACTTGTATTGTGTTGGTCCATTTAGATAAAAAGTGTGTACACAAACTTGTCGCAAAAAGAAACTCATGAAGTATCGGTCGGTTTGCAGTTCTGTTTGCAGTGTCGGCTTACAACTGTAATATTTGTGACATTAGGTGTATTTCCAGTATTTTGTCACGGATACCTGTAATCTGTAATTACTGAGCAGACACTATTAATAGTACCGATATATACAAAAAATAGATAATGAATGGGTGGTAATAAAATGCAGTTTTCTGTGATAAACAAATACCTCCAAACTTATCTTTTGCTCGTCCTGAGCAAAACAAAATCCTAGCCTCATTTTCGTAGGGCACGCGATTGCACTGAGCACGTGCAACAAGCCATTAAACCTCTAGGTGTCCCTAGTAGGAGGAGTGTTGTCTCCTGAAGGTTTTCAGCGGATACTACCCATAAAATCTCGTCAAGCTAGTTTCATAAGTTAACATCGATTCTACTCCTACAGTTTAGTATCAAGGTTAGAAATTCTATTATCCTAAGTCAGAAATATCCAACCCTTATTTTTCACACCTCCTATCTCTTTAACCTTAGATCCTATACGTTCCAAAAAAAGTTTAGAAAGATATTGGTATCTCCTGAGTTTTCCTTCTAAAGTGCGGTCTGAAATCAGGGATTTTTATCAACTTTACAGAAAACATAAGCCCTATTCTTCATTTCTATCTTTTATCCAAACATCGATTGTACACCCCTACGTGTGTGTAAATTTGCACCCATACACTCAAGAATTCAATTCAAGCTATAATACCCTTGCCCTAATACCTAATACTACTTCTTTTCGTTAAAGATGGACGGAGTTGCTCACACACCTTTCATGCGACTATTAATGCTTCTAACGGCCGATTACTGAATGTGTGAGCTTAAAGCGTAAATAGCAGTCTTTAGGACTTGACTTTATTTTTTTATTTTTCTATTTTTCAAGACCGGATATATTTTTAAATGATCCTCTTTTGATATTTAGCTTTAAATACCGTTTTTTCTTTCATACTAGGTTTTCAGGCAAGAGTATTTCTAGGTATTCTCTACCATCCCAAGTTTCAAGGTGCGTGTATGTGCAGTTTTTAGGGTATATACTTTCTAAATTTGGACTCAAGAATAGAAGCTATTTTTCAGACTTATCCTTCAGTAAAGCATCAATACTTTCCCTTCATCTTGACTTAACTCAAGAACCGAACTTAAGATTACCTATTTCTTAAAAAAAACTATAAGGACGTATATTTACTAAGTTTAAACAAAAGGAGGGTTATTTTTAGGGTTTTCAATTCCTAAGCCTAGAATTTAGTTATTTCTAACGTATCAACTAAACTTTCGGAATCAAAATCTAAGTTACCCTATTAGCTAACTTGACGACAAAGTTTTAATATTTTTTGGAAAAAATTTCGATTTTTATGGGTTTTTTAATATGTATGCAAATGCAAAATATACATATGAATGCGAAGGAAGAAAGCTTACCGAGCACACCCCCAAACTTAAAATTGACAGTGCCCTCACTCTCAGGCTGCACCAAGAGGGTCAAAATTGTCGGCGCTCCCCAAAGAACAAATTATATACAAAAATAAAAGAAAACCAAAAATATATATACAAAAAGGTCCCCCCCAACTTAAGTAAAACAGTGTTTCCACTGTTAAGCGTTGAAGTTCAGGATTAGGGGGGAAAGAACAGTATTAATCTATACAAGGCCTTACACAGGCCAAAAGTGAGCACCAACCATTCAAAGATTTTATCGCTATAATGTACAGGTTGGTGAAAGAATGCGGAGAGGAAAGGAATGGAGAATACGCGATACCGTATGGGGATAGAAGTGGTATACGGTCCCGGTATATAAGAAGAAGAATGGCGAAAGGGAAAAAGAAATGGAGTACGAACTTGAGGGTGAAAATTGAGTGAATAAATTAGCACAGTTTGTGATGACCGATGTGTAAAAAACGATTGTGCTAATCTATTAACCCGTCGAGAAATGGGATCAAATCCCTTAAGATTCGTGAAAAAACATGGGTATGCCGAACTTTGTAAACCAGACACAAGAAATGAAAGTGATACAGTGTCTTGCAAGGTCAGAACGATGGAAAGGATAGAGGAGAGTGATTGAGGAAGGGTATCAGGTAAAAGTTCAGGAGAGTGTACACAGTCAATGAAAGGGATAGGATGAATTGGAAAATCCGACTCATCAAGAAAAACTGGTTCATCCTAAAAAATATCCTAAAAATTCTCCTCAATGTTAAGCTCATCCATGCATTTATCATCAAAATCAAGACGCATATGGAGTTCGGGAAAAACATTTAATGACTCGGAATGATGAATTGGAGAGAAAAACTCAGCCAAAACTGCAGGTTCATCATCCAAAATATTCCCAGCGTCGATATCCTCAATCAAGTGAAAATCAATATTCTCAGATACCTCAACAAAAGCATGGATATCAATCAATTCAGGTTCTTGAGTGGAGGTGTAGAGGTCAAAAGGATTTGGTGTGGTTTCACTTGACATGGACCCTTCACAATCGGGCAAATCAAACACTATAAAATCGCACAACTCATTAATCATTCTATCTTCAATTGATAAATCATTTGGGACACTCGATAAACTTTCAAAACATGAGTTGTGGGATTCAATTTGCAATGGGTAGGTTTGATTTGGAAGGGTGTACAGCTCACTCTCTCCACTCAAATTCTCAACCTGTCCTACCGCCTCTTCATACATTAGAAAATTTGGTGCTAGTTGAAAACTAGCTACCAGGTCACTAGGTTGTATAAGGGCGGCCATGGACGCTTTCAAATCCATCATCTGTTGGCATGACGTTACCCTAAAGTCTTCCAACGACTGTTCCAGACTAGACATAGGTTGTTAAGGGGTTTCGGTAAAAGATTCGAAGTTATGTGGATACTGGAAACTCCCAAAAGGCTGTTCAGAAGCAATGTCTAGGGAAGGTGCAAAAGTTGGGTAGGATGGATAGGAATTGAATGGTTGGACAGGGGTAGGATAAACATACAGATAAGAAGGTGAATGGAATTGTTGATCCAAAGAATTCCCAGTGGTGAAATGAGTGAAAGATCGGTTACGAGATTGTTCAATACGTTCAGCAAGAGACATAGGTCTTGGGGTTACAACTGGACTCTCAAAAGGGGTATCAACGTAAGAAGGTGGTGAAAGTTGAAATGGTTGATACAAGGTGGATTGCGGAGTCCGGTTGTTTGTCCTAGACGCGTCTATCCAATCTTTCATAAAGATTTTTGGCATGGAGGGATCGTTCGATGTTCGACCAAAGCAAGAACCATAGGAAGTAATGTCTGGTTGTGGGTACCAAAGTTCGGCAAGAGTTTTGCGAGGAGGGGTACCCATGATATGAAGAGAAGAAGAAGAAGAGAAAGAGTGGAAAAAGAATGTGAATTTTTTTTAGTTAGTTATTAACAAAAGAATGTACACACAAAAAGAATCTGGACAAAAACAATCACGACACAAAAATACCACGCACCTAATCGGTCTAGGGTTCACCTAAGTCAACTAGACCTGCTCAAGAACTTGATTGTCGAAGTAAAACTGTGTCGAGAAACGGGCTCAAGATATACTGATCACGAGGCCATGTAAGTGCAGAGATAAGGGGAGATTTTCCGACACTTTCGTTAAGGTCCTTAATTAAATAACGCTTTCTCTTTTGGCGGTTTCGCCGTGAACACTTTTCTAGACACCCCGTAAACAATATACTGTTAAGCGGTGTTCTAAGCACAGTTAACTTCTCCTAGTGAGCGCGAAGTCCTTAAAGGCTTAAACTCTAGTTTCTTTTAAAATTTGTGCGGGTAAACGTTATGCTCAATTTCGTGATTTGTGGGCCACGGAAAAAGGGATGAAATCCTTTACCGTATGTTGTGGGGTTTGCTTGCCCTTATGTCCGTATTAATTGATGCAATGCACAATTCAAAAATCAATCGTTTTTCGTTTAAGCTCGGCACTGCAACACATACGGGTTAGTCAATTTTGGCGTTTGAAAGTGAACTTGCAAAGAATCCTGCAAAGATATTATAATGGATGCATCGGATTTGAGAAGAAGGTGTTAGTAAAGTACGTACCGATAGATTTTCGGGTTAAGAAACCTCCGTTGAATTGAATCCGAATAGCTTGGAAAGTTCGTTTGCGCAGGTCAAACTACCCGAATCTTTGGCACTGTTCTTCGCAATCACCTTAACTTGGAATGTACACTTTTCTCCCCACGATCGCAGTTCGCAAATCCACAAAAAATCTGAAATGTCGGAAAAACGGATTTTAGTGCGAAAAAGAGATATGAATGCCCAAATACCTGCACACTAAAAATTAAAAAAAAACAAGCAATAAAATGGGACAAAAACAGAACAATGGAACACAGAGGAGAAATTGGAAGAAAATGGAGATGCTAGGGCCGGCGAGCTCGGATCTAGATGGTGTGTCACCGGTCCAACTTTGGAGTTTGGGCTCCAAACTTCAATAGGTGTCCAAGTGCTGTACTAGTGTCTCAAATTTCTTGCTTATTTTTTTTTGTTGAGATTCAGAGTGCTAACAGGCTAAAATACAGAGAACAAAATGGTTAAGAAAGTTAGTTTTTTGTTTTGGTTTTTGAAATTTTGAAATTTTTAGTTTTTTTTAGAAAAGTGTTAGATGGTTATTAACAAGATTAACCCGAAATAACAAGAATAAAAACGTTACCGTCTCCCCGGCAACGACACCATTTGATTGAAAGAATTAAAATTAACTGCAATCAAGACGGTGTCACTTTGCAGCTAGCCGGTTGAGCACGGGTTGATCCACAAGGAGACGGAACGTTTTACGTTCTTGTCGTAACGAGTTAATGCGCGTGGGCGGAAATGTTCATATCTAACCTATGTGTTATATGCAAAGTATAAATTGTTAGGAATAGAAAAGATAGTGTAAGCTAGTAGATTCCATACTCAATCTTTTGAGCCAAACTTAACCAATGATGCTAGAGCAATCGGCAACAACGTGGATTAGGGTATTTAAGCACGGTATTAGTGAAATCTGGCTTATTGACCCTTGTCCTTCCGTTCTTGTCTCTTGCTTTCGCCTCCGGCCAAACCGAACGCAACCGGTCACAGTTAGGAATCACCGATACCTTGGTAGGGTAGGGTTCCTAACGGAGCGCTTGCGTAAGGTTTGGGCGGAGTTTCAAATGGAAAATACGGGAAAAGGAAATGAGGAACGAAACGTTAACTTACAATATCGGTTTCTTTTCCTAACAACATGTATTCACAAACATTACAATAAACCAAAAAGAGCAAAGAAAAGAGAAACAAAGAAAGAAAAGAGCAACACAAGAAAGTAAAGGGTATGGAATTTAAAGTGCAAGAATGTAAAGCATGGTAATAAATTGCATGAATGTAAAAGCAAGTAAGAAAAATGCAAGAAATATAAAAGAGCAAGAATGAGAACCAAAGATCACGTGACAAACCATGGGTTCAATAGCCCAATCTTAAACTTGCAAGCTCGATGAAGAGGTTGCATGATCAAGAGAAAGCTAATAACTCATGTGAAAATGAAGGCACAAAAGAGACTTTATTCATCTTTAAGAATGATACAACCCCTTGAGATGAATGACCAAAGCTTAAACTTGCAAGCTCAATGAAGAGGTTGCAAGATCAAGTTAAAGTAGAGAGCTCAAGGGGGAAGCTATGTACAAGAACTAAAGAAATAAAAAGAGTTACAAAATGTATGGCAAAACTTGGACAAAGTGAGACCCTTGAACCCTTGCCCACTGCCTGCTATATATAGGCACAAAAGAAATGAAAATAAACAATAAAAACAGGGCTACGTGGCAGCAAGGAGGGCCCCACAGAAAACTGGAGGCCAGAGGAGGTAATACGGCCAGTCAGGCCGGTTTTGGCTAGGTAGGGCTCGGCCAAAATCCGAGCCCCTAGGCTCGTATTTTGTGTGTTGGTATTTGTGCTCCCCCATATCGCTTTGGTGCAGTTTGTTTACTCTGTTTTGAACTTGTGGTGCACCAGGAATTGGAGGGAAACTAGTAGCTATACATCACATCACATATTGTAGCATTGAATGCACCATTAATGCACATCACACCATGCCCACTTGTGCCATGATTCATGGCTGCCCCATCCATGGTAGAAGCTCCAAAAAGTCTTGTGTACACACTTGTATTGTGTGGTCCATTTAGATAAAAAGTGTGTACACAAAATTGTCGCAAAAAGAAACTCATGAAGTATCGGTCGGTTTGCGGTTCTGTTTGCAGTGTCGGCTCACAACTGTAATATTCGTGACTTTAGGTGTATTTCCAGTATTTTGTCACGGATACCTGTAATCTGTAATTACTGAGCTGACACTATTAATAGTACCGATATATACAAAAAATAGATAATGAATGGGTGGTAATAAAATGCAGTTTTCTATGATAAACACGACTCTAAGGTCGAAAGAATATACACTGGTATTCTAAGTCTATAAAATATACAAGTCTGGTTGATGGAGTTTACTAGATACAACAGAATATAAATAAAATACCAGGGTGGACACGATGCGAGTGAACCCACCTACCAAAGCAATCATCCAGAAAGAATCAATGTGCTAGCAAAGCCGCCAAGGACATCTGTACGGCAAAACCTGCAAGAAACTGTAGCACTACGGGGGTGAGTTGCCAACTCGTGAGTAGAAAATATCACCGAGCAGAAATCACATTTATGACTCTATCCTAGGTCATACCATAATAATATCCTCTAAATAATATAGACTGAAGCATATAATAATGGTAAGGGTAAACATCTATACATAAGTGTAATACCAAGTGCTCGTGTCAGTGTCTCAAGTAGCAACATATCATATATATGATGTATGAATGCATGAAAACAGAATACATCTAAATGAGAAAACTGTTTTCTTATCTCAGTGAGATTTCTGTTTAAAATCGAAGTATCATCAATGAAATCAACAGAGCATCGGTGTCTAGCATCGACACAAAATATATATCTCGCTATCTCAATATCTTGTGCTTCGGCAATCCGGACTGGCCCGTATTATCAAATCTCAATACCTCAGGCTCCGGCAATCCGGATTGGCCTATATCATTAAATCTCAAGACTACGTCGGTATCCTCCGGATATCCGCCGCGTCACAATAAAATCACCGGTCGGTAGTGCTCCCCTGCCAGGCTCAACGTCATCATCTGCGACCATCTTGTCCCGGGGTACCGCACCGGTGCCACCATGCATCCACAGACGGTTCCTCTTCCTTCTCGAATCGGGTGTATGATATCGCTCAAGAGCCGTGGTGGACACCTCTCAAATCATATCATGTGAAAACCGCAATTTTTCCATCTTTGAAATGATAATATGTTTATAAAATCCCTGCGGTTTCTCCAAATCCAGAAATCTCATGGAAATCCGAAATCCCAATCTCATGAGTAAATAACAGTGAATTACCGGCATAAAACTCCATAATATTGCATGACAAATGAATATATGAATGCATCTAGTATCAAGCAAGGAATCCAATAATTAAACTAGCATATAAAAGCAATAACATACTGGAGCTATTAGCTAGCAAGCTATGTCAATGAAATAATATTCTCTAAAGTGTACGTGATATGGCAATTACCGATGATGATGTGTGTGAGCCGGCAAGCAGGTGTACATGTAGCATACGCATCATCGGCAATGGTGTTGGTGTTCTGACAGCATGATTTCATAATCACTAAAGTACACATTAAATATGCAATACGATGATAACAACATGAATGAACGGAGCATGAATAGTAAACGTGACAATAAAGAATATACAATTCTATATGCGAGTCATACAGTTTTGACATTTGAAATAACGCGAATCATGTGTTTATAAAATAGGGCTACTATGTTTTTAAGAAAAAGTACGTCTTTTGAAATATCCGTAGTATCCCTTAGCATGTCTTTAAAATACTCACGATTCGTTAGTTTTGGAAATAAGTATGACTCGAGCCCAGTCTAACCTCTACTAAGTAAACTACAGTACTAAACTAACAGACTAATCGAAAGGGTAAGGAAAACCACCTAAGTCTGAGTCGATATTTATATCTAGTAGTCGGTGATCCCGCTTCAATAGCGTCATGTACAATACAATATATAATATGACATCCTCGAGTCAAGAGTGCGGATCTATCATCATAATTATATCTCGTACGGTAAATCCATCGTACGGCATCCCAAATATTGGTACGGGTCGAATATCACATTTATCTCATTATTCATCTGGTATCCTTATCATCATATACTGAATTAGGGATACTGATCTAAAGTCTAGTACATTCCGATACCATCAACATATATATATATATATATATGCGTGTGTATGTAAACACATCCCCTAAAGATCCGCTATATTATCATGTCGTATCTCATAATACGAATCAAGTCACATCACCGATCTCGTGGCATCATGCCCAAACAAACCGACTCATCTCCAAGTATCATATACCATCCTCATCATCCATGTATATATATATATATACTCACATACATATATGTATATATATATATATATATATCCCCATATACGCTCAAGAAAACAAATGTATGCGTGTGTGTATGCGTGTGCGCAAAACTTTATTCTAGGGTTTCGCGACTAAAAACTATCTAACGACACTATCATCCAATACGCTAAAATTTAACACATGATCTCCTAAAACCTTTCTAGCTAATAAGAAATGTTTCACATAACACATATTCGTATATATATACATGATATATCATAGGCTACACTACGAACTGCGGGGGCGCTATACGCCATCCACCCGACTTCCTCCGTAGATATATATCTACTCACATTGATTCTCGCTTGCCGGAGTCGATGATGCCGTGCTCTCCTCGTCATCTCGAAGTCCACATGGGGAGGCACCTACAATTTCCAATGCATCATATAGTAACAAGAATCGAACATGAAAACCAAAACGGCACGCGGGACACACATAGGTTAGAACCTACGGCCAATACATGCAAGATCAACCGAACAACTCTCGATATCGACGTACAAACGTCAAGTGATCGAGATAAAACACAAATACCCAAAATTCAAGTACAGAATTCGCAAAACCATAATCAGAAACGATGTAAAACACTTCCAGATTTTACCCTAGGTGAAATTAGCCTATTCTCCATATATGGAGGGTCTAATTTACTGAGAATGGAGCCATGGACCAAACACGAAGCCCATCACCCCAAACCTGGCCGCAATTTGCGGCCAGAAAGAATAAATCTACGGCCATGGGAGATGGTTAGGGTCTCGGGTCTTCAGGGTAGCTTCTAGGTTGCCTGCTTGTCTCACTGTGTCTGCAAAATATTTTTCAGGTGCCCCGAGTCATAGCAGATCTCTAATTAACACCACAATTCCTACAAAATCCCGATATCGGCAAAACTAAAGTTCGCAAAATGGGGTTTAGTCTCAGGTTTTGTCCTGAATTCTAGCACTAGAGGGGTTGTATGGCCTCTACTAACCTCAGTTACACAATCACAACTCAAGAAATCCCCTAACCTCTTCTTGGAATTTTCAACCATCATTAAACATCACTAAAACACTTCTAAACTTAAATAGGTGCTAAAATGAATGAAATACTATACTAATGGTTAAGGAATTACCTCATTTGGCAACTCAAGAAAATTCTTGAGTTTCCCCAAGTCTCCAAAATCCAATTTTTCTTGGTCCATCATGCTTGTAGTGAGCTTGTGCATGTTTTTAGTGAAAGGAATGAAGTGTTTTGATTTGTTTTTGGTGGTGTTGTGGGGTGGTGAAGGTGGTGGAGGGAAGAGGGCAGCCAAGTGAAAGGAGAGGAGAGGAAAATGATGAGGATGAAATGAAAAACAATAAGCCATGACCAAGGTTGACCCCTCACCTCTCTCTCTCTCTATCTTGCCCATACCTCCTTTGTTTAATCCATTACCTTTTTCTTTTCTTTTTCCTTTTCTCTTCTTTTCATTTAAAACCAAACACAAATAAAACCCATATACATATAAAGAAAATAAAATGCCATAGTTCATAGAATTTGAAAAAGTGTGTTTTGAAACATGACATGGCATATGTCATATGCTTAACTACGCTTAATGCTCGATTAGTAATAATTAATCACGCTTAGGCATAAACTTGAATATATTTAATTGTATGAAATTTATAAATTGTCTAAATCTCACAATTTCTTTAAAATCAACATTCAAGGTAATTTTTCCAATATTTTTCCAATCTATTGGTATATAATTATACCACAACCTTAAAACTAATCTGCATTCATTAAAATATTCATAAAATTTATTATATTAATTATATAAATTCCCGAAAATAATATTTTATTTTTCTGAAATGTTACACATACATTATCGAGAAAGTGTTTGACGGAGGATCCTACCAACTAATAAGTGCCAAGGAAGAAAGGCTCATGCCACCCATCAATGGCCGATATCTTAAAAAATATTACGGGTGAATGCTCCAAGTCGCAGACGAATTGAGCACATCAGCCCTACGGTCTGGATCATACATTCTGTAAAACCGTATACAATCCACGAATGTAAACACCCCTATCTCTCCCAAGTCATACCGGCATGACTACATCTGAAGTCTTACCGGCGATGAACCTCCACCAATGTAAAAAAATATTTTAAAATATAAAAAAATGGTATGTCTACAAGAAAAATAGGCACGGATGAAAACCCGAAAGGGCTCCATGAGTAAAAACACCTGGAATGCCGGCGATTTTGTGAAAACCCGAAAGGGCGCAAACTCGTAAAAAGGAGATGAAAGTGCACTCGCAAGGTCCTCTCGACCTTATGAGATGAATATCCCTGCATGAGATCCTTAGGAATCACAAAGGAGCAACACACTTAGGAATCCTCACAATTCCTAAGGAGAATATATACACCTGCGAGATCCTCTTGACTCGTAGAGGAAAAATGCTTTTATAAGACCCTTACGGCTCATAAAATTGAAAAGCTTTAAGTGATAGAGATCTATACCTATCTTCGAAGCCATCGCTCCCCAACGGGCAACGGCAATGATAAGGCGCTCCTGGTACTACGGTTCAGTATTAGCGATGCTGATGCCGACCCAAAACTCAAAACCCAAGTTTTCCCAACGGTAAATGATGAGTCGCTCCTGACACTACGCTTCAGTGTTAGCGGTGTTGATGCCGACCCAAAACTCAAAACCTAAGTTTTCCCAACGACAAATGATGGGTCGCTCCTGGAACTATGCTTCAGTGTTAGCGGTACTGATACCGACCCAAATCCTAAGTCTTCCTAGAGTAAATGATGAGTCACTCCTGGTATTGTTCCAGTGCAGTGATGCTGACGCCAAACAAAATCCAAATTTCAAGTCCCACTCAAATTCAAAAGTCCCACCAAACAAGACAGAAATCAAATAAATCAAATCAAAGTCCCACCGACAATGGTCCCAAACTCAAAAGGTCCCGCAAAACGGACAAGAACTCCAAAAACAATCAAATCAACCAATTCAACACCAACAACCTCCTCGATGGAATCAAGCTCCACCTCGGAAACAAATCAACCCTAACACTGCAAGAAAAGGAACAAGCCAAATCAAACCCCAACACCACAAAAAGCGGAGCAAGTCAAGTTCAATCCCGACACCGCAAAAAGCGAAGCAAGTCAAATCAAATCCTGACACCGCACGAAGTGGAGAAAGTCAACTTCAACTCCGACACCGCAAGAAACGAAGCAAGTCAACTTCAACATTGACACCGCAAGAAGCACGGCTGTTCAAATCAAGCATCGACCGTCCAAGTCGGAAAAATGGCAGTATCGACCGTCCAAGTTGTAAAAATGGCAGAATCGACTGTCCAAGTGGCAAAAATGGCAGAACTGACCATCCACGTCGCTAAAATGGCAATATCGACCGTCCACATCGCTAAAATAGCATCATACCCTCCACGTCGTCAAAAGAGAACCCAACCAAATCAAGCTCCATATAAAACAAGATCCATTAATTTCATGCATACAACCCATACACGCAGTGTGCATTTATTGATAGGGGGCACTTGATTGTGAGTTTTTCACCGTGTTGTTTTAAAAAGAATTTGAAATAACAGCAATAAAAAATGGTATTGCGTGTAGTGAGCCGCGATGAGTACGGGTCGTTCGCAGGGAGATGGTAGGTTTTTAAGCTTGTTTTAACGAGTTAATACCATAACTTGAGTTGTTGTTTATACTAAGTGTCGTAACTATAATATGTTCAATAAAAAGACTTGTTAGGGGTAGTTTTATGTTAGCTTGCATTAGGATGATGTTTTTCGTTTCCTTATAGACCTAATTCTATTATCGAAACTAAGGCAATAGGCAACAACGTGGATTAGGGAACTTGAAGTACGGTATTTGCGATTGTGTGCTAAATCCGTATTTCTTGTCCCTTATCCTTCTGTTGTTGTCTCTTGACCTTAGCCATCG
Organism: Agapanthus africanus; assembly: GCA_030015575.1. Lineage (NCBI taxonomy): Eukaryota > Viridiplantae > Streptophyta > Magnoliopsida > Asparagales > Amaryllidaceae > Agapanthus > Agapanthus africanus. The sequence continues at coordinate 136,264,019 of CM057346.1, forward strand.
TCAAACCACTCGCAACCGGTCACGATTAGGATTCACCGCTATCGTGGTAGGATAGGGTGCCTAACGGAGCGGAATTGCAAGTCGTTTGGTCAGAGTTTCAATTACAAAGTTAAGGTTTTTAAGGTTTTAGAAAACACATCTCCTAGCACAAACTAACTATATTCTACCCTTAACAAGTAAATCAATTACTCACACATATTTACAATAACAAATAAAACAAAGAAAAGAGCAAGGCACATAGCAAAAAATTGCAAGAAAAGTAAATCCAAGGTTAGAAAGTTAAGAACGGATATATCCAATGTGTAAATTTCTTCGAGTTTTCTTTAAGCCCGTACCAATGTGAGATCAAAATACCAAACTTTAAACTTGCAAGATCACTTAAGAGGTTGCTAGATCAAAGCAAGGTAAGGATTTCACAAGTTCAATATTTGTAGGAAGCAAGACACATGTAATGAACAAATGAGAACTTTTTATTAATTTTCAAATGGGATACAACTAATCTTGAATTCAAGAACCTAAATCTTAAACTTGTAAGTTCATTGAAGAAGTTACAAGGTCAAGATAAAGGGCAAGAGCTCAAGAGCTCAAGAGTTCAAAGGAAAATACAAGTTAACATCTACAAAATACAACTTGTTCTAAACTAAAAATAATGCCAAAAAGTATATTCTCTCCTTGCCCATTGATCTGGTATTTATAGGCATATCATCTGAATAAACAAACAATGTAAAAAGGATGATGTGACAACAAAGGACAACCAGATGAAAAATGGGGCGCTTTCGACATGATGGGACCGGCGGGGCTGGGTCATGTGAGTATCTCGCCGGTCAAGCTTGGGTCATTGGGTCTCGTGTTGGTTCTGTGATTTTGTGTGCTCTCCACAATCCCACTGGTAATTTTTAATTTATTGATAACAACTTGGGTTATGCTCAGTAGCTTTTGGAGGGAAATCAATCTTCAAATCACATCACAACTTTTCTTTCCACTCATCACAAGCCCACTTGTGCTTCTTCTCTTACACAAGTCATCATTTGTGTGTGCCAACTTGTGTGCCCACTTGTGCAAGGCAGCCCCTAAGGTTAATGCATCACAAAAGATGTTCACACTTGTAATGTGTTGGACCATTTTTGATAAAAAAAAGTGTGTACACATGCATATTGTAAAAAGAGACTCTTTAAATATATATATGCTTTCTGTTCTGGTTGCAGTGTCGGCTCGCAAAATTCATATCCGTGTATTTGAGTGTGTTTCCAGTGTTTTATCACGAATACCTATAATCTGTATTTATTGAGCAGACACGGGTTAATGGCACCGATATTGTACAAAAATGATAATAAATGAGTGGTATTGAAATGCAGTTTTCTGTGATGAACAAATACCTCCAAACTTATTTTTTGCTCATCCCGAGCAAAACAAAATCCTGACCTCATTTTCGCAGGGAACGCGGTTGCACTGAGCACGTGCAACAAGCCGTTAAATCTCTAGGTGTCCCTAGTAGGAAGAGTGTTGTCTCCTGAGGGTTTTCAGCGGATTTCACCCACAAAATCCCGTCCAGCTAGCTTCGCGAAATAACTGTTGATTCAAACCCTAAGGTTTAGTTTCAAAGCTAGAAATTCTATTATCCTAAGTTAGAAATATCGAACCTTTATTTTTTACACATCACTTCTTATTTAACTTCAGATCCTATATGTCTTTATGTGCGGTGCAAATAGTGTCGTTATGTTTCAAAAAAATTCGATTGGAGTCATTATGTCACAAAATAAAGCCCGGATAAAACTTTAAAAAAGATCACATAAGTTTATAAAGAGCTAAGTTTTTCTCAAGTTTCGTTTTCCAGCTTGGTTTCAAATTCAGAGTTTCTATCTTTATTAACAGGAAACTAGGTCTTATTTTTCACTCTACCTTTTACTTGTTTTCGTTTTATACACACCTTCGTGAACGTGCAATAGTCTTTACCATAGGATAAACCTTCATATCTCTGTTAAAAATATTTTTTATAAAAACTTGTCTTTTGTCAAGATTATTCTCACACAAAGAACCGTTAGGAATTTTAACTCGAGGAGAATACTTGATTGACTTTATTTTAATATAGACTTTCTAGACTTCTTAGCGAGCTATGGGCCAATGCACCCAAACCAGTTGGTTTTAGGGCATTAGGTATAGAGACACCCCGGCGGGCTTAATTTCCCAAGTTACCTAGGCCCTAAAACAAAAAGAATTATTTGGCATGAAAATTATAACAATTTAATGCGAACAGAGATGCAGCCAGTTGTTCAATTATTTTCAGGATAAAAGACGTGTTTGTAGATAAGGTGTGTAATAACTCCAATCAAGTTCCAGATGGGTTATTCTTCATAATTAGATCCTATTAAAGCATCAATAATATCCCTTCATATCTACTTCACTTTATAACTATTCTTGATATTTACTTATTTCGGAACAAACCTGTTTGATCCTTAAAAAATAGTTTTATCAATTTAAAAGTTTTTAAGACAAATCAGACTTGTCATCTAATTTTCAAAACTCACGACACGTGTAATATGATGCAAAGACATATATTAGCTACAGTTAAACTCAAAGGAGGGTTATCTTTCAGGTTTTCTAAATCTAAGAATAGGATTTAGTTGTTCCTCTCTCCTCAACAAAACCGTCGAAATATCGAATATAAGTTTTCCCGCTAGCTAACTTAACGAAAAAGTTTTTATGTTTTTAGGAAAAAATTTCTGATTTTTATGGGTTTTTTTTTTGAATATGTATGCAAATACAGAATATACAAATGAATGCGAAGGATAGACATGCATACCGAGCACACCCCCAAACTAAACTTGACAGTGCCCTCACTGTCATGCTTCACCAAGAGGGCAAAAATGTTGAAGGGTCAAAATCGTCGGTTCCCCTTTTTTTTAATGAACAAATGAGAGAGCATTACCAGACAAGATTGCTCGTCAAAAAGAAAAAATGGATATGCACAGGACAAGAATATCCACATATATATACCAAGAATAGTATATGCATACCCCCCTCCCCAAACTTATTTAAAACAGTGTCTCCACTGTTTATGGCTGAATAACCAAAGTTTGGTGGTAAACAGAAGAAGATTATGTAGGGTAAACTGGCTCCTGCAATATCAGGAGCTCCTCTGATAGCTCTGCGCTAAGAAACGGTTTCAATCTGTGTCCGTTTACTTTGAAGAACGAACCGTCCTTTGGATTCTCCAAATCCACCGCACCATGTGGGTACACACACCGCACAAGAAAAGGTCCCTTCCAGCGAGATCGAAGTTTACCGGGATGGAAATGGAGTCGGGTGTCATAAAGAAGTACCTGTTGTCCAGGCGTGAAGGTTTTGCGCGTAAAGTGTTTATCATGAAACACCTTCGTTCGGTTCTTTATAACAACAGTGTTTTCGTAAGCCTCGTCCCGAAGCTCGTTTAGTTCGTTAAGTTGCAGCTTCCGATAGTTGCCCGCATCTTCAAGATTGAGATTCAGCTCTTTGATTGCCCAAATAGCACGATGCTCGATTTCCACAAGAAGGTGGCAATCCTTTCCGTACACAAGCCGATAGGGAGACATGCCAAGATCAGTTTTATATACAGTTCGAAATACTCAAAGGGCATCGGTTAATTTCACAGATCAATCTTTACGCTTCCTCGAAACCGTTTTCTCCAATATCTGCTTGATCTGCCGATTTGAAATTTCGGCTTGCCCGCATGTTTTGGGGTGGTAGGGCGTGGATAGCTTATGATTAATCGAGTATTTTCGTATCAAGGCCTCGAAAGACCTATTGCAGAAATGTTTCCCATCGTCGCTAATGATAGCGCAAGGGTGCCCAAACCGGAAAAAGATGTTTTCTTTCAGGAATTTAACGACAACCTTGTTGTCGTTCGTCCGGCTTGGAACTGCCTCAACCCATTTGGAGACATAATCAACAGCTAAGAGAATGTATAGGTTCCCAAAAGAGTTTGGAAACGGGCCCATGAAATCTATCCCCCATACATCGAAATCTCAACAACCAAGATTGGTTGGAGCGGCATTTCGTTTCGCCTGGAAATCCGGCCCAAATGTTGGCACCGGGAGCAAGTCTTGCAGTACTCATGTGCATCTTTGAAAAGTTTTGGCCAGTAAAAGCCACATTGCAATACTTTCTCAGCTGTCTTTCTTGGGCCAAAATGCCCGCCACATGCTTGATCGTGACAAAAAGACAACACACTCTTGACTTCATTTTTCGGAACACACCGGCGGATGATTTGGTCTGGACAATACTTGAACAGGTAGGGTTCGTCCCAGTAAAAGTGTTTTACTTGGAATAAAAATCTAAGTCTATCCTGACTCGACCATTCGTTAGGTATGAGTCCAGTCGCCAAGTAGTTCAAAATATCTGCAAACCAGGGTTCGCAAGATACCGTCAAGAGTTGTTCATCAAGGAAAGTATCATTGATTGGGGGAGAGAGCGTCGGCGAAGAAGGAAGTCGTGAAAGATGATCGGCTACTATGTTTTCACATCCTCTTTTGTCCTTAATGATATGGTCAAACTCTTGAAGTAAGAGGATCCAACATATTAGCCGAGATTTTGCATCCTCTTTTGCTAAAAGATGTCTTAGAGCGGAATGATCTGTGTAGATAATGACTGGGGAGCCGATCATATAGGGCCTGAATTTCTCTAAAGCAAATACAACAGCCAAGAATTCTCTCTCGGTTGTTGTGTAATTCATTTGGGCATCATTCAGGGTCCGGCTCGTGTAGTAGATTACGTGTGGTATCTTAACGATGTGCTTTTCTAATACCGCACCGATAGCAAAGTCGGATGCATCGCATATAATCTCGAAAGGATGCGTCCAGTCGGGTGAAGAAAGAATGGAAGCAGTGGTTAGCGAGCTTCTCATATATTCGAAAGAAGTCAAACGGTTTGAGTCAAAGTTTAACGTGGTATCCTTGGCCAGAAGAAGAGTCAAGGGTCTAACAATCTTGCTAAAGTCCTTGATAAACCGTCTGTAAAAACCGGCATGGCCAAGAAAGGATTGGATATCTCTGACGCATTTGGGAGGAGGGAGGTTGGAAATGACATCAATTTTTTCCTTGTTAATCTCAATGCCATTTCGAAAAATGATATGTCCTAAGACAATACCTTCGCGCACCATGAAGTGGCATTTTTCCCAGTTTAAAGTGAGATTCTTATCCTTACATCGAGTAAGGACAACGTCAAGATATTGCAAACACTCGTCGAAAGAATCGCCAAAGATGGAGAAATCATCCATGAATATCTCCAGAAATTTCTCAACCATATCAAAGAAAATTCCCATCATACACCGCTGAAAGGTAGCGGGAGCATTACATAGCCCAAAGGACATGCGGCGATATGCAACATGCCTAAAGGACAAGTGAAAGTGGTTTTGTCCTGGTCTTTCTCAGCGATGGGAATCTGGTTGTAGCCTGAGTAACCGTCCAGAAAACAATAATACTCATGTCCAGCTAATCGTTCGAGCATTTAGTCAATGAAAGGCAGCGGAAAGTGATCTTTCCGCGTTGCAGCATTGAGTTTCCGATAATCAATGCATACTCGCCACCCGGTTTGGATGCGAGTAGGGATCAACTCATTTGCCTCATTTGTAATGACCGTAATGCCCGACTTTTTAAGGACAACATGTATAGGACTGACCCATTGGCTGTCTGAAATAGGGTAAATGAAACCACTATCCAGGCATTTGACGATCTCCATTTTCACAGCCTCTTTCATGACTGGATTTAATCGCCTCTATGGATCCCTAGATGGTTTGGTATCATCCATCATGTGAATATGATGTTCAACGATTAGGGGACCAATCCCATTGATGTCTGCCATCGTCCAGCCGAAAGCTTGCCGATTAGATTGTAAGACCGCGAGAAGGGCTTTCTCTTGCTCTAGAGCTAGAGAAGCAGAAATGATCACCGGATGAGTTTCATTCTCTCTTAAGTAAGCATACTTGAGGTGAGACGGCAGTGGCTTGAGTTCGAGCGTCGGAGGAGAAACAATTGAAGGCAAGATCGGTGCACGCGTCTCGAACTCAAAGGATTCCAAGAGGGGTTCAAAACAAGTGTATGCAACGGAGTCGGATGGTTTAACCATGTAACATTTCAGAAAATATAAAATATTATTTTTGGAATTTAATATTAAAATAATATATTTCGCGAAAACTACCCGATTTGCGAGTTTGGAGTTTTCGTAAAATGGTATATATATATACCAATATTTGTGAAATAATTAGAGATTAAAATGATTTATTCATTTAAAAATATATTTATCGGATTTGGCATTTTTATAGTTAATTATATGCAGTTTGAATAAAAATTGATTAGTGCACTACTAATCGCGATTAAGCCAAATCCGTGTTTCCACATTTTTCCATGGTTGGCGCACTATGACATGTTGTATTTTGTTGCATGTTGTTTCATTAGTATGTGTTATTTTATTGATATTTGGCTTTAAAGGAAAAAGAGAATGAATTATTGAGGAGAGAGAGAGAAGACCACATCATGGCATGGGAGCAAGCTATGAGAGAGAGTGAGAGTGAGAAAGAGAGGGAGGGAGAGGGCTGCCCTCATTTATTTCCCCCATCATTTTCCTTCTACTCCTTCATCTTCAAGCTCCCCCACTTCTACCCTCATGACCCATCTCAAAATCTTCATCAAAACCCTATACTCCCTTCATTAAAAATGATCCCCACCTCATCCTCAATACTTTGGACCTTTCAAAGTTGGATTTTAAAGACTTTGAGCAACTCAAGAAAATTCTTGAGTTGCCAAATGAGGTATAATTCTAAACCCTAGTTAAGTTATTGTGTGTAGTATACCCTATTGTTAGTTTAGAGTTAAATCGGTGCTGATTAGTGATGTTTGGAAAATTCAAGAGAGGGTTTGGGTGTTTGTGTGGAATCATGATGTGTAGTGGCTGTTACAAGACCTTGGTGTTAGAATTCTGGACAAAACCAGAGACTAGACACCAAGATGCTAACTTTAGATTTGCCGATATCGGATTTTTGTGGAATTAGTGATGGTATTTAGAGATCTGCTGCTACCATGAGACCCTAAAAATTATATAGCAATTACAGTGAGTCGTGCAAGCAACCTTGAAGCTACCCTAGAGCCCCGAGCCCCTAATTCTTTGGCCTGGCCGCAAATAATCCCTTTGTGGCCGCAAATGTCGGCCTTGGTGTGAGCAAATAGGTTCGTGTTTGGTCTGTGGCTCCCTTATCTGATAATTAGACCCTCTATATATGCAGAATTGGCTAATTTAATCTGAGATGAAATCTGGGAGTGATTTCCTTTGTTGCTGATTTGGTATTTGTGATTTATGAACTTGGGTTTTGGGATTTGATATTGTATTTGGTCGTTGGGCATTTGTATGTCAACAGACGAGGGTTATTTGGTTGGTTTTGCATGCGTAGGCTATGGGTTCTAACCTATAGGCGATCCGTGTACCGTATTAGTTTTCCGGACTTGATTTTAATGATATTGCGACTGTGTATGTATTGTAGGTACCTTCGCATGGATTCCGAGATGATGAAGCACATTGACTACGGCTGAACAAGGAGTTCTGCAAGTGAGTAGATTTATATCTACGGGGAAAGTCGGATGGATGACGTATAGCACCCCCGCAAGTTTTGATGGAAACCGATATATAGAATATGGTTAAAGAAACCGTGTTAGAAACTTATGAATATGGTTAAAGAATTAGTAGGAGATAAGATATACCATGACTTAAAGTTATAGCTTATGGTTTAGGTGACACGATATTTATATAGATAAGTAGTTGCAAAGAGAATCAATAGGAGATTATAGTGGCATGTTATGAGGTTGATGTTCCCTGATTAAAAATCAGGAAAAGATTCAGAAGAGGCATCACGTGCTCACACGTGACCAGTGGTCACGTGTTGGCACGTGATAGTCAAGCAGCGGCACAGAGCATATTTGTTCTCTAATTAAAAGTCAAGAGGAAGCTTCAGAACAGGCATCACGTGCTCACACGTGACCAGTGGTCACGTGTTGGCACATGATGGTTAAGCAGCGGCCAGAGAACAGAGCGCAGAAGAAGAGAAGCCCATTCCAGGGGTCACATGCCTACACGTGACCAGGGGTCACGTGGCCACACGTGACCAGCTTTAAGAGTCTTATTCTTTAACAGAATTAAATTCTGAGGATAAATTCTTCAAATCTTTCCAAAATAAAGAAGGATTATCTAAAACCGTTGAATTAAAAATCTAAAGGTGATTAAATATCACCAATTTATGGAAAAATCTTGGACTTGAAAAGATTTCCCCCTAAATCCAACCGAAATAACAAAGAGATATTTTTGGATTTAAAATCCAATGGTGAATAAAATTCACCTAACAATCTAAAGGCCCAGATTAATGATAAATATAAATCAAATCTCTCAATACACAAATCAAATCTCTCAATGAGAGATTTACTAAACAGATTGGTTCTTTTCCTTCTCCTATAAATAGGAGCCAAGAAAAGAAGAAAGGGACCTTTTTTAAGACCTTTGGACCTTTTCTTTTGATACACAGAGAGAGGGATATAGAGCCTTTGATTCTCTGCAAAAGGAAAACCTTAGGTAAGAAAAGAAAAGGGAGGCTTCAAAAGAGAATTTAATTCTCAGAAGAGTTTAACTCTTATATAAAGAAAAGAACTTAGTTCTTTCTCTGGTGGAGGATCTGCAAAGTTCTCATCTCCCCATGAATTGAGAATTTAATTCTCATTGGGTTGAGATCCTGCCATGTAGATCTAAAACACGGAGGAGGAACTGAGTTTTGAGAATTTAATTCTCACAAAATGATAGGAATTCAATTCCTTTGAGATAAAATTAGGGTTTAACCCTATGTTATAGGAATTTAATTCCTTCAAAATGAACAGAACTAGGGTTTAACCCTAATTGAGAACATAATTCTCTCAAAATCACAGGAACTTAATTCCCTTAAGAAAAGAAATTAGGGTTTAACCCTATTTAAGAATATAATTCTTCAAAAGAAAACAGGAGTTTAATTCCTCTAAAGTTTGTTGTTAGGGTTCAACCCTATGCAGAATTTAATTCTTAAAAGATGAATAGATCTTTAAAACATGCAAAGAACCAGAGTCATGTGCTACCATATAACCCCTGCAAAGATCCACAGAAAAGAACTTTGAAGCAAACACCTTACGTGTTACCACGTGACTCCTGCGAAGATCTATGAAAGAGAACTTTGAGGCAATGCCTCACGTGCCCCCACGTGATCTCTAAAGCACACAGAGAAAAAGGCAAAAGAAACAGAAAAGAGCTCTAGGGCGCCCTCACGTGTCAACATGTGACCCCTAATGAACATTCTAACAGATCAAAGCGTAAACCCCCATCACGTGCCCACACGTGATGGCTTTCAGAATTAAAAGTGTTAAACACTCATCTATAGAACAAAATAAAGAGCTCTAGGGCACTCTCACGTGCTACCACATGACCCCTTGGCTGAAACTTTAACAGATAAACGCTTAAATTCCCATCACGTGATAACACATGATACCTCAAAGTATTCAAGACTTTTGACTGAATAAAATAAGGGGAATCAGGGCGCTCTCACGTGTCCACACGTGACCCCTCTCTCCTTAGTGTTTAACACTAGTCTGGAGATTTTTTCCCCAGTGTTTAACACTGATTTAATTAGTGTTTAACACTAATTTGGAAAATCTTATTCCCGGTGTTCAACACTGATTATCTTTTAGTGTTTAACACTAACTTGTTAATTTTATTCCCAGTGTTCAACACTGTTGGTTTTTAGTGTTTAACACTAGTTTTAGCCCAATTGGCTAAGTTTCCAGAGGCAAAGCCTCTCCTTCAATGAACCAACAGAGGGCCAATGTCCCAAACATGATTGGACTTAGCCCAAGCTGGCCATAAGTCCTCAATTCAAACTTAATTGGGCCAATGGGCTCATAATGTAATAATTGATCTTAGTTTCCAAATTGGACTACAGATCACTTAATCCACCTTGGTTTAAGGGTACATCTCTTCACTCCTTTGATACTTGGCGTTGTAATTCCTCAACACCTTCAAAGAGGTGGCGGGTCCCGATGACCACACATTGATACGGACTGTGGGGTCCTTAAACTCATGGACTATGAGGTCCTTAACCTTGACCGGGATGTCTTAAAACTAACGCCGGACCGTGGGGTCCTTAAACTCATGGACTATGAGGTCCTTAACCTTGACCGGAATGTCTTAAAACTAACAACGGACTATGACGTCCTTAACCTTGACCATGATGTCTTAAAACTAACATCGGACTGTGGAGTCCTTAAATCCACAGACTATGACGTCCTTAACCTTGACCGTAACGTCTTAAAACTAACATTGGACCGCAATGTCCTTAAACTACCTATTGACCATAATGTCACTAAACTAAACAACAGGGCTCTCTTAACTGCTCTCTTGTTGGATCTAAACGATCCCGTTGAGTTGATCTTAGTCTGAAAACTAGACTAACGTATCCTTAACCAACGTTTAAGTCGATCTTAGTCTCAAATGAGGCTAACATATCCTTAAACACAACCCCTAAACCCAAATCTAAGAAAGATATGGATTTAGACTAGTCCACGCCCTACGGGCGACGACATAACTTAGTCTCTGTACACAATCCACGGGCAACCAAACACAAAACAAACACACACGACACGAAGTGACCGTCTGGAGAAGGAGAAAGTTGTTACCGCAATGCGGTAGCGTAATTAACTGCAGGGGCTTGCGCCTGCAGGGAAGAGCGTCCCCACAATCAAAAACCCCTCAAGCGAGGGGGAATCTGACGAAGTCTGCTACATCGGACGCGTCCGTTTAAACCTTCGATACATGGTGTCATAAATCAACTTAGCATCTTCGGAGAGGTAGACGGATAGCACCAATTAGCATCTGCCCCGAATCCCAGGCAAGAAGTCCCTGCGTCGCGCCGTCTTTCGGAGGGGAACAGATTCTGGCACGCCCGGTGGGACCTTTTTCTCTTTCCACTCCACACTTCATGTGTCGTGATTCGCGAACCAATCGCGGTTTGCTAATGGTTGCCCTTGGGTTTCGAAGTACTAAGACTTGGTGTTTCGTTTACCTTAGAAAGCAAAAGGATCAATGGCTGGCAACTGCTCCAACTGCAAATGCAACCGACGCTCCGCCTCATCTGGAGGTGTAGCATATGGACCGCGGGCTGCTTCCCTATTCACTATACCTGTGGAGCAAGTGACTCAAGCTACCACCGGCCTATTCTTCAGGACCATGCTCCCGCCGGTGAACGTTAACATCCCAATGCCCGCACCGGAAGCTTCAAAGAAGTCGGTCTTTGATCGACTTGCCACTCCCACGGCCCCTCTCAACGGGTCTTCTAACTCTTCAGTCTTCACCAGACTGAACCTGAACTCTGATGGGCCTGCCAGGAAGCCCATAATACCTGAAGTGGCCATCCCAAAGAAGACAGCTTCTCCCGAAGTCATCAAGGCGGCTTCTCCTCCCAGAGGGTCGGTCTTCGCGAGACGGACTACCCCGGTCCTCGCTCCCGCTCAGAAATCTGTTTTTGACCGGATGGATGTAGCTTCTTAACAAACGTCAGTCTTCAAGAGGTTGACACCGGCAGCAGCCCCTCACCTGAACAGGGGGCAAGACGAAACCGTCGCTGAACCAATCCCAACATCCCGTCATGCCCGACGTCGCCACTGGCGCCGGATAAAGAAGACTGGGGCAACTCTCCCTCCGGACTAACTCCACCAGCTCCAACGGTGGAAATTGAGGCTGCTGTTCCAACCGGGAACAGCTTCGAGCTGCTAAACAGAGTACGCAGAAATTCGCCAACTGCGGTTCTCAAAAGATCCCCTCCACCTACAGAGAATGTTACAGATGCAAAGCCGGAGCAGCCCCCTCAACGGCTGTCCTCCAAGATTTATAAGGTCTGGCGACGGGTCCAAGACTCAGTAATAGACCAAGATCATTCTCACCGGCAGAAGAGGGTGAAGGTTCAGGAAAAAAAGAACCGTCATGTCAAACAACAAAGGACGACAACCGCTTGGGTGCCTGCTGCAACGGCTCCCTCCACGTCGACTACTCAAAAGAGAAGAAGGCTGGATAGAGTCCCCACTCCTGCAGCAAATGTCAAGAACAATAAGCCTAAACGCCCTAAGTCTGGGGGCATGATGGTGCATACGGTATACATGGCGCTGGGAAAAGAGGACAGTCATGCATCTACGGGTCATAGATCGCTTACACGGTCAGTAACCAAAGCTCAGGAGCAACAGTAGAAGCTCCAGGAAATGATGAACACGATGGCCGCACTCACTGTGCCGAAAGAAAGCCCCGAAGTGTCATTTGATCAACGTCAGGAGCAAGAAACTGACGCTGAATTCCTTCGTAGGATATTGGAGAAGAAGGATAAAGAGGCTGCCGAATAAGCAGCCAATATACAACGAATGGCCCTCCTGTTACAGGACATGGTGGGAATGATGATCCAACAAGATTCTCCTGCTGAAGATCCTCCAATCGTTCTTGAAGATGACAGGGGAGAATCGTCAAATCCTCCACCCGCTCTGTCAACAGCCAAGGAGGAGACAATCTCCAAAGCTGACCTAGACGAATATATAGCTCAGCAGATACGGGTTCACCAGGCGACTGAGGCAGCTGGTCAAGTTGGCAGAACAGGGCGACCATATCCGAGCTGGTATGACCAGATCAAGTACCCGCCGGGCTATACAATACCAAAATTTCATGTCTATAAGGGGACGGGCAATCCCCACCAGCATGTTGCCCAGTTCAGGGCGGCGATGATAAGCTCCTGCTCCGCCAGTTCGTCGGCAGCTTGTCGGAGATGGCGTTCGAATGGTACTCTGAACTCCCGAACGATTCCATCAAGACGTTCGCCGAAATGGAGTTGCTATTCACTCAGCGATTCACGAGCGCCGGCGAACACACCCCGATAACGGCGTTGATTAATACCAGGGTGAAACCAGGCGAGACGTGGGTCCAGTACGCTATACGCTGGCGAAACTTATGGTCGAAATGCGAACAACGCATTGAGGAAGCACCCGCGGTAGGCATGTTCGTAGGTACCCTGGATCCCCATGTAACTATCTCACAGTTCATGATGTTCTTCAAGCCGACCACGTTCTAGGCTTTGATCGACAAGTTGGCCCAGATGGACCAGATGGGTCACAGACCGTCTCCCCCGAAGCCAGAACCTCGGAATGACAAGGGTAAAGGGAAAGCAACCTTCGTTGCGAACGCTCAGCAGCAACCCAATGCCCCAAAGCTGGCGGATCAACTGGAAGAAAGACGGCGGTATTATAATGAGAAAATGAAGCGCCCCTACTCATTCCCGTGGGATAATACGAAGAGGCTATTCGAGATGGCAATACGCAACAGGCTCATCAACTTGCTAAACCCAAGGCGACCGCCGTGACCCAATGAGGTGAATAACCCTAATTACTGCCCTTACCATCAAACGGTAAGCCATCCGATTGAGGATTGCTTCGTCTTCAAAGGATGGATTGAAGAACAATACCTACAGGGCAAGTTTGCGCTGTCCGAGAAGTGGAAGGTGAACCCGCCACAACCTCGCATTGCCAAGAAGACGGACACACCGGGGGCAACTTGTTCTTTCATTGAAGAAGCTCCATGGGAAATCGTGCTTTCGGCAAAAACCAAGAAGATGCTGAACGATCTTAAAACATGCCCGGCGATCAGGTGGAAGAACCCGCTGGAACCCCAGATCGTTGAAGGGATGCTGAGGCCGCGCCCAACTCCGAAGATCAGTGGTGATGGCCCGAGCACTCACAACCAGCCGTCGAAATCTTCAAAGAAGAAGAAGAAGAAATCTAAGAAGCCCGTGAAGCCTGGTGACAAGCGCACGGACTTACAGAGGCAGATCGACGCGCTGGAAGAGTACAATCAAAAGGCACGGACTCCCATCACACTCCAAGAGTTCCTCAACCACGTCTTTCAAGAGGAAGATGAGGAGGAGAGTTCGTCGGATGAATCCGAGGGATACGTGGCGAGTTGTAATATGATCTCCCACTCGTTTACGAACGATGATAAAACTCCTCGCACTAAGAAACTGGGGGCAAAGCCTGAACCAGAGCTTGTGTGGCCGACAGACGAAATGATCGACGCCTTTTTAGACGAAATTCGTCTGAAAAGTAAAGCCAACCAGGAGCATGAGATAGCCGCATTAGAAAGAGCCAAACGCAGGCGATTAAATGAAAGAGTCGGAGCACTCCCGCCAGATCGAAAAGCACCCGACGTGGATAAAAACATATTCAAGACGAGGAAAAGGTTTGCCAAAGCCATGTCAATGGGAATGAAACTACCACCCTCGGATGAAAACACGCTTAATGGGGCGGAGGGGCACCCTAATTACTGCTCATATCATCAGAAGATTTCACACCCCACTGAGGAGTGCGACGCTTTTAAGACATGGTGGCAGGGATATGTTGCTCATCGGCAACATTTTAAGCGAATGAAACGCAGAACTCGTCGGGAGCAGAGAAGTACGACCGAAGGACACAAAAGAACTACCGGTAACTGTTACACGGTCAACGCCGGGGGACTGCAAGTGCTCACATTCGGGAGCGACTCCGATGAGGAGATGGCTCTTAGCCCCCTCTTTAAAGAATTCGTCTTAGGGAAAGAAGAGGAACCAGAGGCCTGTGAAAACATTCAGCTGCGCAATCGCACGCTTCCGGAAAAGAATCTCGAACCCGCAACTAGAAAAGATAAGGGAAAGGAAAAGGTCGCTGAGGATATCACCTTAGATGACCAAGTTATGAAAGAGCTGACTGCCAAGGACCCGTCTAAGAAGAGTAGGGTGGACTACAACATCCTAGCACACCTGAGGAAGTTACCCTTACAGCTCAGCATTCTCGACGCCCTCCTATTATCAAAGGAAGCGAGAGATTCATTAATCAAGGCGCTGCAAGAGCCCGAACAATTCCAAGCCTTCCTCGCCGTAGAAAGGATGAAGGATGAACTGGAAGAAGTGCACACGGCCGATATCACTTTCGGTGATGAAGACCTGCTCCTTGGGACGTGCGACCACAACCGTCCCCTATACGTCTCTGGATATTGCTACGATATAAAGATAGGCAAAATCTTGGTTGAAAATGGGTCTTCCGTTAATCTCCTCAACGTGCGGGTGTTAAAGGAAATTTGCATGAGCATCCAGCACCTTGCTCGGGACAAGATCACCATCTCCGGGTTCGACTCCCAATCATCGAGAACTCTTGGGTCTGTGATATTGACGCTACGCTTTGGGCTACTCGTCACGGACATTAAGTTTCACGTCATAGATGCCAAGACAAGTTACAATGCTCTGCTCGGCCGACCTTAGTTACACGAGTACAACATCATCCTTTCTACGCAACATCAGTGTATGAAGTATTTCAAGGATGGTCTCGAGTATACCGTAACAGGTGAACTGAACCCATTCTCCGTGAACGAAGTCCGCAAGTACGAAGATGCAAAGTACTTTTTGCCAGACTTCGAGGATACAGAGAGATGTCACAAACCGGAGAACAAATCTGCTGCCACCATTCCTGTTTTCGGGAGTGATATCGAAGAAGAAGAAGAGATAGTTTACTCTGGGCCGTCTCGACGCAACGACCCGGGACCGTCCGCCCCCATATTGATCTTCGGAAGTGACTCGGAAGATGAGGTTAATGTTGTGTTCTCCAGTCAGCCGCCAATACAAGAATTCCCTGGTGATGATCAGAGTTTGCAAATCACCATGATTCTGTAACGTTTTGAAAATCGTTTCGGTGGAATTTCGGAAAATCGGTAAAATAAGACGGGTTTTCTGTAAAAAGTCAAAATACAAATATCTTTATTATAAAAATTAAATATACATATTCTAGCTATGTAATTGCTAGTATTTGGTGTTTATTGAGCCACTGGTGAAATTTCAAATTTTCTGAAAAAAATTATTTTAATATTATTTTAAGCCTCACTAATACATTTAATTAGGGAAAATTACAAATTGGAATGGGTTGATACAAATTTTATAATTCTTGGCACATTAAACAAAATTTTAAAATATTGTTTCTGAAACGAAATCGTTTGCCAAAACGGTTTAAAAATTATTGAAGAAAAAAAGGCTTTTTTAGTGAATTTAGTGTAAATGGATGTTTGGGGTATAGTATTTATCATTTTTCATCACCCCACACCCATACCCACACTCACACACACCCATTTTTCCTTCCCCATGGCTAAATTCAGCAGCCCCCCCTCAATTGTCCCCACTTGTGTTGCAAAAGAAAAGAAAGAAAAGAAAAGAAAAGAGAATGATAGAAGTAAAATGTGGACTTTTTGACCCCATTCTCTCTCCAATCACCTCACACTCTCTTCTCCTCCCCATTTGGCCGAGCCCACTGCTGATTTCAGCAGCCCCTCCCCTCTCTTTTCCTCATCTCATCTCTTCTCCAAAAATCCTCAAAAAAATTGCCAAAACTCAAAATAAAACCTCACCAAAATCAAAATACGACTCCTACCCATTTC
Organism: Agapanthus africanus; assembly: GCA_030015575.1. Lineage (NCBI taxonomy): Eukaryota > Viridiplantae > Streptophyta > Magnoliopsida > Asparagales > Amaryllidaceae > Agapanthus > Agapanthus africanus. Next base: position 136,280,531 of record CM057346.1, read on the forward strand.
TCATTAGCCAAAATTGCATGGATCTAGGGAACAAAATTTCGATTTGGGAGGCTATGTGTGCTTGTGGATCTTCAAAATTATTGGGTATAAATTCCGACCCTTTTTGCTTAATTTGTTAGTTAATTTCTTAAAGCTAATTAATTAAGTGATTAATTAGGTTTTAGATGAGTTTAATTGCATGATTAAGGAATTCAAGTTAGGGTTTTGTTGTGGAATTGGGTTGTGATAAATTGTGCATGGTTATGTGATGTGGATTAACATCTTAAGTATTGTAGAAAGCCAATCTAGTTGTTAATTACAAACCATTACTTATAAAATGTCCTAATTAAGTTATTTTGCTAACTAGGGTTTTTGGAAAATTATAAAATGCTTTAGGTTAAAATATAATTATGGTTTCATGTCATTATTAATATTATATTGAGTGGTTTAATACCTTTAGTTCATGAAAATCCAAGCTAAATTGTTGTTTGTGTATTTTTGCTATAAAATTGTTAAAATTAGGTATTTTGTAAACTAGAATTTTTGGGTCAATGGAATTTAATGAGATTAAATTATGGGAATTGTTTTTATGACTTATTTAAGATATTTAATAAGTATTATGGCTGCTAGATTTGTTTAAACGTCGAGTTTTGTACTAAAACGGGTAATTTTTGCTTGTTAGATTTTCGGAAAAATGGCTTTTAAGGTGAATTTGTGGTTTTTGTGAATTCTAACCTATTTTATATTATAATTAGTGTTCGTGAATGCGCAAATGAGAGTGTTTGGATTTTTCTCGATGGTTTGAAGTTTGTACATCGATATCGAGGGTTGGTTTGGCTATTCTTGCCTGCGTAGGCGATAGGTTTTGACCTATGCGTGATACGCGTGCCGATTTGATTTTCGCATGCCATTTCGATTTCGAATTTGGTTTTAATGCGATACGGTGCGTTATGATATGTAGGTACCCCATGTGGACTTCGAGACGACAAGCAAGCGCGTGGCGACGTCGGCACCGGCGAGCGAGGACCAGGTGAGTAGATTTATATCTACGGGGAGAAGTCGGGTGGATGGCGTATAGCACCCCCGCAGTCCGTGGTGATGTATACGAATACGTATACACACTATATATTGATTATTTATTATTGAGGTTATTGATGATAAAGATAGATTTTAGGTGTGAATGGATAGGTTTAGTGTTGCGAGATCCTAGAGTAGAGGTTGCACCACATTTACACACACACCCATACTTGCATACATTCTTCTTCATATGTGTTTATATGGGATTATATAGTTATGTGTTCACATGGGTATGGGACTATGTGTTCATATACTGGATTTGAGGATAGTACTTGGGATCTGAGATGAGTCGATGAGATTTGATTTGAGGCCGTGAGATCAGTGATTTAGCAGGGTTCGTATTTGAGATACGACATGACGTTGTAGCGGGTCCTTTGACGTAGCATTTCATACACGTGCATGCATACGTAGGTGGTATCAGTATTGTACTAGACGTAGGTCAGTACCCCGATCATGATATTTGATAAAGAGGATACCAGATGAATAGTATGATGAATGTGATATTGACCCGTACCCAGATTTGGGATGCCGTACGACAGATTTGCGTACGAGCTATATATTGATAATTGATCCGCACCCTTGACTTGGGATGTCTGACTATAGATATGGTATCGAAAATGATATTATTGAGGCGGGATCACCGACTATACATATATATGTATGTATATGTTTCGACTCAGATGATAGGCGGTTTCCTTACCTGTAGTTCAGCTTGTTGGTTCAGCCGTATAGTTTAGTGTAGTTGTTATATTAGATTAGACTCCTACCTATTTCAAAAACTAGCGGATCGTGGGTATTTTAAAAAACAGGTCAAGGGATCTACGGATATTTCAAAAGACGTATCCTTTCTTAAAACCACTGTAGCCCTTATTTTCAAAACCCAACGATTCGTGTTATTTCAAATGGCACCATTGTTTAATATTTAGTTCCCGCTCATTATGGTTGCTCGCTCCACATCGCATACTTACATTGTTATTTCATATTGCATGTTGATATTATGCTGTTAGGACACCAGCACCATTACCGATGATGCGTATGTACCACGTACACTTACTTGCCGGCTCACACACATCTTCATTCGTAATTGCCATGTCACGTACACCTTAGAAAATATTATGGCTTAACTTAGCTTGATAGCTAGTAGTTTGACATGATATTAGTGTACGCTTATATGCCAGCTTAGATATTGTAGTTATTACTTGTCACTTCATGCATACTGTTATTCATTGTTATGCCGTATTCATGGATTCTCATGCCTATATTCATGGTTTTACATGCTATTGATGATTTGGATTCGGATTTCCATGAGATTTTCTGGATTTGGGGGAAAACCGCAAAACTTGTATAAGCTTCTTTCCTCTCTTTTAAATAAAAAGTGTGGTTTTCCCATGATGTATGAGTCGTCCACCATGAGTTTGCTGATGGATTTCGAGACCCGATTCGAGGAGTTGGATGAACCGTTTCGGGTACATGGTGGGCCCGGTGCGGTACCCCGGGGCGAGAAGGCCGTGTTGTTGACGTTGAGCCTGGCAGGGGAGCACTACCGACCGGTGATTTTACCCGACGCGTCGGATATCCGGAGGATACCGTCGTGGTCTTGAGATTGATGGTAGGGGCCGGTCAGGACTGACGGCGCCCTAGATAGTGAGATTGATACTGAGATTTTGAGATATTGAGGTACTGAGATTTGATGATACAGGCCAGTCCGGATAGCCGGAGCCTCGGATTTTTGAGACATTGGCATTTATGTTTTGTGTCGATGCTAGACACTGTTTATGCTGATTTCATTTATGATACCTCGCTTTAAAAATAAAGTAATCTCACAAAATTATGAAAGCAGTTTCTTCAGTACATGTATTCTGTTTTCATGCATTCCTACATCATCCATATGATATATTGCTATCTGAGGCACTGACACGAGCACTTGGTATACCCTAGCTATAATTATAGGCTGCTGGTTATATTTTGAGGATATATTATGATCGTTGACCTAGGTTTGCGCTGTTCATGCGGTTTCTGTTCGTAGATGTTTTTCTACTCACGAGTTGGCAACTCACCCCCGTTGTGCCACAGTTCCTTGCAGGTTTTGCCATACAGGTTTCATTACGGCTTTGCTGGCACTGCTTCTTTCGGGTGACTTGCTAGTAGGTGGGTTTATTGGTATCGTACCCATCATATTACCTTGTATAATATTATTCAGTTGTATCTAGTAAATTCTATCAACCAAACATGTATTTATTTCAGAGATAGAGACCGGTAATGTTATTCTTTCGACCTTAGAGTCACGTGTTATATTTCTGTGGATTTCTGGTGGTTTTGAGTTTCCTTTTGAGTTTTGATCCTCGCCCTTGGCGTTGTATATTATATTGCTTGTGTGGTTGTGACCGTCGATTGACGAAGAGCTAGCTCCCGCTTGGGGATGCCTTTTATTGATTTCGTATACTATTCATGTTGTATCCCGTTTGGGAGCCAGTATTTACAAAGGAGACTCTGCCGAAATTTTCAGGAAATGTTTGATGTTTTTAAAAAAAACGCATAATTCGGCTTATGCTATTAAAACTACTTGATTTAAATTGGTTTTCCTTCACTCTACTACTTTTCTTGGTTTTGGATTTCTGGGTTTTCGGCTTACTTAGATTACGTACGCCTCGAGACGTTTCGTAGTCTAAGTGTCGGTCATGTTCCGTACTTTCGGGTCGTGACAGATTCTGCGGGAGCACTACAAAGATCTCGACGCGCTTGAAGCTCACAACGTGCAAGACCTGCAGACGTTTTACGTCCCTCCCAAGCGAAAAGGCGAAAGGGCGATCCTATTCTATCGATCCTTGGAAACAAGAGTGGAGAAAGAGATATGGCATGACGCGGATTCTACACTTGACAAGTTTCAACCCATCCGTTTGCCCAGATATTACACAAACGGATTGAAAAGGCTACTGAAGCGCCAAGGGGTACCCTTAAAATAGACTACTCAACAAGCTCGATTCTATAACAGGATTTGGGATGTCCCTGGGACTCAGCGCAATTTTCCCAATGGGAGAATAGAAACACTTGGGCTTGGATACGTGAGAGCCGGGAAACGGGAACGGGTCCACAGTAGCTACGCCATATATAACTTCGATGAAGAAGAGGACGCCCTGTCAGGAAATGCCAACCCTTCATCAAAACTAGATCCCGTGATCGAAATGCCGAGTCCGTCGTTTGAAGAACGAATGGACAAGCTTATCAGGAAAGCGGGTCAAAAAGCTTAGGACGACCATAATCACGAGATGGCCATCTACAAGAAAACCAGGACGCAACGTCTTCTTCAACAGGCTGCCAAAGACGAAAATACTCCTCCCTATCAACCTGTTGTGCAAAAGGCCCGACGCAGAGGTAGAAACAAGTCAAAGAGCAGAAAAGGCGTTCGACAGCGACAAAACGGGACCGAGAAGTCACGCGATCGGAAATCGAGCGGTCCAGATTTGTCCCTTATGAAAAAGATGAGTCAGGCATACTCTTTTCCTCGGAATAAAACACGGAAGATACTTAACGTCGCTCTAAAACATCGAATGATTACACTTCCGGAGTCTAAACACCCTGGGCAAGATAACGAGGTCTCTCATCCGGGCTATTGCTCTTATCACCAAGCCATAGGACACCCTATCGAAGACTGCTTCACCTTCAAGAACTGAGTCGAAGACCAATACCAGCAAGGCAGATTTGCTCTATCCGATAGCTGGAGGGTAACGCCGCCACAAAAGCACGAACCCAAAGCCACAAGAGCAGAACCAGATCCACATCGGTCTTAGAAGCGAGCTCGTACCTGTCATATGATAACGGTATTAAAAGAAGAGCCCGAGGACATGAATGACCTTCCCTGGTGCTTTGAAAACAGCAATGACGACGAGGTAATCTCAGAATTTCTGCCAGCGCCAAAAGAGCTGGAAGATGGCATACATACTACTGCAGATAACCTCAGGAAAATTGAGCTGGGAATGACGAACGACCCGCGACCGACATTCGTCAGCGAGTTGCTATCTGAAGAAAGGGTGGCCACGTTAAAAGACGTGCTTATGCAGTATAGAGATTGCTTCGCATGGAACTATTCTGAAATGCCAGGACTAGATCCAACAATAGCTGTGCATAAATTGGCAATATTCCCGGACGTCAAGCCAGTCAAACAAGCGCCGAGAAGAATGCGGCTCGAGCTTGAGATGAGCATTAACGCCGAAGTCAAGAAGCTGATCGACTCTGGGTTTATCCAAGAAGTTCAATATCCTGGCTGGATCGCCAACATCGTCCCGGTAATGAAGAAAAATGGGACAGTGCGCATATGCGTGGACTTCCGGGATCTCAATAAAGCTTGCCCGAAGGAAGATTTCCCGGTGCCGGTCACCGAGCTGATGATAGATAATACGTCCACTCACGAAGTTTTCTCCTTCATGGACGGCTCATCAGGATACAATCAGATAAAGATGCATCCCGAAGACCAGAAGCACACCGCTTTCCGGACCCTTCTGGGAATATTCTGCTACAAAGTTATGCCCTTCGGTCTAAAGAACGCCGGTGCCACCTATCAGAGGGCCATGACGAAGATCTTCGATGACTTCATATATGAAATCGTCGAATGCTATATCGATGACCTCATGGTGAAAAGCAAATCATACGAGGAGCATTTAGAGCATCTGAAGACCGTATTTCAACGCCTTCGACAATACAACTTGAAGATGAACCCTCTCAAATGCGCGTTTGGGGTATCCTCAGGCAAATTCCTAGGGTTCATTGTCCGGCACCGGGGTATCGAGATAGATCCGTCGAAGATCAAGGCGATCATGGAAATGCCACCGCCAAGGACTCTCAAACAATTGCGGTCTCTCCAGGGGAAGCTCGCGTACATCCGGCGATTTATAGCCAACCTTTCAGGCAAGTGCCGCTCTTACGGTCACCTGATGAAGAAGGGAACCCCGTTCGTCTGGGATCACAAATGCCAAGGCGCACTGGACGAGATCAAGCAGTACCTGTAGAACCCGCCGGTATTAGCTGCTCCAGTCAAGGGAAAACCTCTTATTCTTTATACCACAGCCCTCGAAGATTCCTTAGGCGCATTATGGGCATAAGAGAACGATCAAGGGAAAGAGAGAGCGCTCTACTATTTAAGCCGAGTCCTATTAGGGGCAGAAAGTAATTATTCCCCCATCAAAAAGTACTGCCTGGCGTTGATCTTCGCAATAATGAAACTCCGGCACTACGTGTTGGCACATGAAGTTCGTCTCATTTCGAAGGTGGACCCCCTTAAGTATTTAATGTCGAAGGTCATACTGACTGGTCGACTCGCTAAATGGGCCTTGCTCTTGATGGAGTTCTCGATAACTTATCAACCTCTTAAAGCAGTGAAAGGCCAGGCCATCACCGACTTCCTCGCTGAATATCCGATACCGGCCGATTCCCCTCTGAATTGCGAACTGCCAGACAAACACGCGTTTGATGCGATCGACGGTGGTAATATCCGATGGGAGCTTTATTTCGATGGAGCATCTTCCGTGAAGAAGCGCAAACAAAGCACCCCTATAATCAAATCAGGGGTGGGTCTCATCTTTGTAACTCCACAGGGAGGGATAATGCACTTTGCTTTCTCCTTGACAGAGCCAAGGACGAACAACGAGGATGAATACGAAGCTTTGATAGCAGGCCTCGAGATCGACATCGACATGGGAATTGAAAACCTCCTCATATACGGAGATTCCCAACTGGTCGTTAGTCAAATAAACGGCGACTACCAGACATGCAAGCCAGAGCTGGTGAAGTATGGAGAGAGAGTATAACAACTGCTGACTCAAATCCCCTCCTACACCTTAGAAAGCATACCGCGTGCCGAAAATAGCAAAGCGGATGCATTAGCCAAGCTTGCTAAAGAACTGGCTGATGAAAACCTCGATGACGTCAAGATCGTGGTACAAAGCCGTCGAGTACTTGCCCCTGCAGAATTATCTCCGGAATCACCCGAAGAAAGGGGAGCAATTGAGTAGACGGCCCTGCAAATAAATGACCAAGAGAAGGTTGGAGATTGGAGAGAAGTCTTCATAGACTACTTCAAATCCCGTCGAACGCCTGAAGATGTGTCCTCAAGACATCAGCTCATGAAACGAGCTCTGTCTTTCGCCTTCGTCAACGATACTTTGTATAAGAAGTCATTCGATTCTCTGTGGTTGAGATTCCTGGGACCTGACAAAGCGAAAAGAGTCGTTCAGGAAGTTCACAGCGGACTCTGCGGTTCTCATCAAGCGGGCCCAAAGATGAAGCTGAAAATCAAACGAATGGATTATTACTGGCCCACAATGATCCAGGACTGCCTCGAGTATGCGAAGCAATGCCACTCGTGCCAAATCCATGGGGCTTTATCCATCGGCATCTAAATCCTCTACATCCAACGGTGGCTAGTTGGCCGTTCAAAATGTAGGGAACTGACATAATCGGCCCCATCGAACCAGCATCATCCAGGAGACATCGTTTCATCCTGGCGACGACTGATTACTTCTCCAAATGGGCAGAAGCAGTACCGTTAAGGGAAGTGAAGACGGAAAATATTCTCCATTTCTTCAAGACGCACGTCATTTATCAGTGTGGAACTCCGCAACGGATCATTTCCGATAACGGGCCAGCCTACAGAAGCCACAAGATTAGTCGCTTCGCGCAACAGCACAACATAGACTGGAGATATTCCTCAGTTTATAATCCACGGGCTAACGGTCTAGCTGAGGCTTTCAACAAAACCTTGATAAAGATCGTGAAGAAGACGGTGTCCCGAAACAAAAAGGACTGGCACGAGAGACTGCAAGAAGCTCTCTGGGCATATCGAACTACGTTCAAAACGGCCACGAACGCAACACCATATGCGTTGGTATGCGGTACAGAAACAGTACTCCCCCTCGAGATAGAGTTACCCTCTCTACGAGTGGCGGTCCACTACGAGCTGACGGAGGAAGAAAATGTTCACCTCCGGCTTGAGGAGCTTGATGCCCTTGATGAGACCCGACTCATAGCGCAACAAAATCTGGAGGCTTACAAAGCAAAGATGAAGCGCTCATACGAAAGATTGACCAGGCCGAGGACGTTCCACCAAGGCGAACTCGTGCTAGTGGTCAAAAGACCTATGATCCCCAATCGCGCCAAGCGGGGAAAATTCGAGCCGAACTATGAAGGCCCGTACATAATAGACAAGGTCTACCAGGATGGAGCGTATCTGCTCATGGATATGCACGGTGAAAGACCTTTTAGACCAATAAACGGTCGCTTCCTGAAGAAATACTACGCTTGACGAGTTAAGGCTTAGGTCAATGATAGATGATGACGACCATGTCCGCTCGCTATCTTCCTAAGCCCAAACTCTATAAGTAGTAAACGGCCTTCTTCAACGACGGACCGAAACGTCCCTAAACTAACAACGGACCGAAACGTCCTTAAACTAACAACGGACCGAAACGTCCCTAAACTAACGACGGACCGAAACGTCCTTAAACTACCAATGGACTACTATGTCCTAAAACTGGCTGTTGACCGAGATGTCGATAAACTATGGTGGATTGCAGCATCTCAAAGCCGATAAGAAAAAATAGAAAAATAAAATAAAATAAAGACGGTGTGTCCATAAGCAAAATAGGCACGGATGAAAACCCGGAAGGGCTCCATGGGTAAAAACAACAGGGCTACTGGCGAGTGTTTGTGAAAACCCGAAAGGGCGCAACCTCGTTAAAGGACACTTGCAGGGTCCTCACGACCTTGTAAAGAGAAACCACCCGTGTGAGATCCTTACGACTCACAAAGGAGCAACACACTTAGGAATCCTCACGATTCCTAAGGAGAAATTACACTTGCGAGATCCTCACGACTCGTTAGGAGAACTCTCTTATGGGACCCTCATGACTCATAAGATTTGAAAGTCTTAAGTTACAGAAACCTGAACCTGTTCTTAAGAAAACCCCCCACAAACTTCAATATTGCCCTACAAGCGGTTCAATACTGACCCCTGTATACAATCCACGGGCGCGAATAAACATTTCCCTAACCAAGTCCCATCCGTGACTAGGGATATGTTCGTATGGCGAACAACCCTTGTAGGTCCTCTCGACTTATAAGGAGAAAACCCTTTTGTAAGATCCTTACGACTTGCAAGAGGACATGCACTTAGGAATCCTCACGATTCCCAAGGAGAAAACACACCTACGAGATCCTCACGACTTGTAGGGAGAAATACCTTTGTGAGACCCTTACGGCTCATGAAGTCAAAAGTCTTAGTCGACAGGACCCTTAACCCTATTTACTAAGCCACCTTTGTTCGATATCGACAGAGGCAAATGATGATTCGCTCCTGGAAATATCCCAGTTGTAGCGGTGCTAATGCCGAAATCGGTGTCTAAAATCAAAGCCTGCAGCGAAAAGGCTAGCGAGCCACACATGCATACGAAATAGCCGAAATGATGGGGCAACTTGCAATAAAAAGCAGCAAGTAAAAATATATGCATGAAAAATAGCCGAAATGATTGGGCAACTCGAAATAAAAAGCAGCGAGTAGAAAATAAAATAAATAGCCGAAATGATTGGGCACCGCGAAAAATAGCCGAAATGATGGGGCAATCGCGACCTTCGCAATATAAAAGCTGAAATGATAGAGCATCGCGGAAAAAGAAATAAAATAAAAATGAAATTTATGTCCTACAGGTGAGGTTACATCAACCCCTGTATACAATCCAGGGGCGTAAGCAAAGAAGGGATTATACTCCTCCTCCTCCCCAGGTTTCATCAGAAGAAGAAGCCAAATCTCGACGGGCCGCAAGTGACCTGGAGATCGTCTCAACACTCGTCTCGTAACAATGGACACAACTTCAAGCGAAGCAGAACAATGGCAACTCCCAGTTCCATGGCTCGGCGATATACAGATCACCAAATGTCAAACCCCCACTCCGTGAAATGCGGATATAATCAACAAAATTCCTGGTCACGTGGAACGCGGACAACATCACTCTTTGACCCCATGGAAAACGTCCAGAGCGGAGCCTAGTCCTCGCCGAGCACGGCAGTGAACCCGTGTGAAGCATCTAGAGCAAAATTCCTGGTCACGTGGAACGCGGATAACGTCACTCTTTGACCCCGTGGGAAACGTCCAGAGCGGATCCTGGTCCTCGCAGAGCACGGCAGTGAACCCGTGTGAAGCATCCAGAGCGGAGCCTAGTCCTCGCCGAGCACGGCAGTGAACCTGTGTGAAGCATCTAGAGCAAAATTCCTGGTCACGTGGAACGCGGATAACGTCACTCTTTGACCCCGTGGGAAACGTCCAGAGCGAATCCTGGTCCTCGCAGAGCACGGCAGTGAACCCGTGTGAAGCGTCTAGAGCGGAGCCTAGTCCTCGCCGAGCATGGCAGTGAACCCGTGTGAAGCATCTAGAGCAAAATTCCTGACCACGTGGAACGCGGATAACATCACTCTTTGACCCCTTGGAAAACGTCCAGATCGGATCCTGGTCCTCGCAGAGCACGGCAGTGAACCCGTATGAAGCATCCAGAGCGGAACCTGGTCCTCGCCAAACACGGCAGTGAACCCGTGGGAAGCATCCAAAGCAAAATTCCTGGTCACGTGGAACACGGATAACGTCACTCTTTGACCCCGTGGAAAACGTCCAGAGCGGATCCTGGTCCTCGCAGAGCACGGCAGTGAACCCATGTGAAGCATCCAGAGCGGAGCCTAGTCCTCGCCGAGCACGGCAGTGAACCCGTGTGAAGTATCTAGTGCAAAATTCCTGGTTACGTGGAACGCGGATAACGTCACTCTTTGACCCCGTGGAAAACGTCCAGAGCGGATCCTGGTCCTCGCAGAACACGGCAGTGAACCCGTGTGAAGCATCCAGAGCGGAGCCTAGTCCTCGCCAAGCACGGCAGTGAATCCGTGTGAAGCATCTAGTGCAAAATTCCTGGTTACGTGGAACGCGGATAACGTCACTCTTTGACCCCGCGGAAAACGCCCAGAGCGGAGCCTGGTCCTCACCAAGCATGGCAGTGAACCCGTGTGAAGCATCTAGAGCAAACATCGGACTGTGGAGTCCTTAAAATCCACGGACTATGATGTCCTTAACCTCGACCGTAATGTCTTAAAACTAACTATCAACCATGATGATTCTAGACTGATTTTACCTTGGTTAAAGGGTACATCTCTTCACTCCTTTGATATTTGGCGTTGTAATTCCTCAACGTCTTCAAAGAGGTGACGGGTCCCAGTAACCACACATTGGACTGTGGAGTCCTTAAATCCATGGACTATGAGGTCCTTAACCTTGACCGTGATGTCTTAAAACTAACATTGGACTGTGGAGTCCTTAAATCCACGGACTATGAGGTCCTTAACCTTGACCGTGAAGTCTTAAAACTAACATCGGACTATGGAGTCCTTAAATCCACGAACTATGAGGTCCTTAACCTTGACCGTGATGTCTTAAAACTAATATCGGACTGTGGAGTCTTTAAATCCATGGACTATGACGTCCTTAACCTTGACCGTGATGTCTTAAAACTAACATCGGACTGTGGAGTCCTTAAACCCATGGACTATGAGGTCCTTAACCTTGACCGCGATGTCTTTAAACTACGGTACCCTAAAGAACATCCCAAAGCAACCCCTGACCCCATGAAATACGGATAAGGGTGACCGCACCCAGCACTTGCGGGTCCTCATGACCTGCAAGGAAGAAAACTCTCTTGTGAGATCCTTACGAATCCCAAGGGAAACCCCGCTTAAGAATCCTCACGATTCTTAAGAAGAACTTACACCTACGGGATCCTCTTGACATGTAGGGAGAAAAAGTCTTTATGAGACCCTCACGGCTCATAAAGCTCAAAAGTCCTAGGAAGCAGATTTTAACCCTGAATCCTAAGCCATCGTTAGCCTGCAAAGTGATCAAGATAGACTATCCGCAAAAACACATTCGAGGAAAAGAAACACACCAGTGAAAAGAAAAATATGTCTTCATTCATAAACCTCCCTTCGACAACAATACTCGATCTAAAGCCAGCACAAACCACCCGATACGGGAGATAACAAGGAAAGTTTCTGATCTGTATCCTATCAGGCGCGCATTTGCAACTGTACGAATGTTTAAAAGGAAATGTTACCCGAGGCACTGACGCGCATGCGACATAACGATGGTGCTCGCAATTAAAGAAAATTCCCATAAGAAAAACAGGCAGCTCGTTTACGCAAGCAAGACACACGTACGACTATCTGACAAACATGAAAATTCAACATAAAGCATGCAAACCGCCAATGATTAAAGGAGTACATTGATTCAAACATACTACACTAGTGGGAAAAGATCACCAAACAAGGGATCAGAAATACAAGGGTTAACAAAGCAAAACATGAAATTCTCCAGCTCCCTCTCCACCTTCTCCAGCACGTCAAAACGACGATTTTCGTGAGGAGTCGCTCCCCGTCGGTTGGAGCCGTGCTCATCAGCGAAGGCAGACATGATGGCCCGACGGGCTCTTATCTGACTCAGTATATGAACTGAGTGATCCTTTAGAGCTTGAGTGATTAGACAAGCCTTATGAAAACACTCAAGCTTGTCCTCCGCCGCGTCAAGGATCGCCGAAGTTATCTCTGCTGGATGAGGGGGTATATCGATGAGCATAGACAGGAGGATCATCCGGAGCCAAATGGAGCCCATGGGAAAAGGAGAGCCCCGACGAGTCAGTAGCTCGTACATCACCGTGTCATATTGAGCGTCGGTGAGAAGGGGATCTGCCAGCCGCGCAGCGAAGCGAGGGATTATCTCCTCAATGGGCACCTCCCATGGTTGACGACGAGCATGGGGACCATTGCAAGCCATGGCGATTGATCGGGTTCTCAAAGATGATCACCTTAAGGTATAAATGGGTTTCTCTGTGGAAAAAAAAAGGTAAGGCATGGGTTCAGGATATAAAGGGGAGCATTTAATGCTATGCACAAAAAATGTTGTACATGGTGGGACTATTCTCAAAGCCCGGAAAGAAGGGGAGAGCGTTGGAAATAAAATCCAACGACGCATTGGAATCAGATCAGGGAAATGAAACGTCCCTATCAAGCAGAGCCCTGCATGCGCAACACGTGAGCACTAGCTTTTGATTGGAAGATAAAGCGGCACTGCACAAACACAACAGAAAACTAAGCTCTGAGAACGAGAATCGAATTCTTAAAAGAAAGGTTTGAAAAGAAGAGGATGAAAAAGTGAAAGCGCTTCTGAAAGGACAATTCATCTACCCTACTCCCAAAGCAGATCCGGCGGTCACAAAAGTGACAACGTTGCACTCACGTGCAGACACGTGAGAACAACGTTGTGGGGGCATTTGTTCCCTGATTAAAAATCAGGAAAAGATTCAAAAGAGACATCACGTGCTCACACGTGACCAGTGGCCATGTGTTGGCACGTGATAGTCAAGCAGCGGCACAGAGCATATTTGTTCTCTAATTAAAAGTTAAGAGGAAGCTTCAGAACAGGCATCACGTGCTCACACGTGACCAGTGGTCACGTGTTTGCACGTGATGGTTAAGCAGCGGCCAGAGAACAGAGCGCAGAAAAAGAGAAGCCCATTCCAGGGGTCACGTGCCTACACGTGACCAGGGGTCACGTGGCCACACGCGACCAGCTTTAAGAGCCTTAAACTTTAACAGAATTAAATTCTGAGGATAAATCCTTCAAATCTTTCCAAAATAAAGAAGGATTATCTAAAACCATTGAATTAAAAATCTAAAGGTGATTAAATATCACTAATTTATGGAAAAATCTTGGACTTGGAAAGATTTCGCCCTAAATCCAACCGAAATAACAAAGAGATATCTTTGGATTTAAAATCCAATGGTGAGTAAAATTCACCTAACAATCTAAAGGCCCAGATTAATGATAAATATAAATTAAATCTCTCAATACACAAATCAAATCTATCAATGAGAGATTTACTAAACAGATTGATTCTTTTCATTCTCCTATAAATAGGAGCCAAGAAAAGAAGAAAGGGACCTTTTTTTAAGACCTTTGGACCTTTTTTTTTTATACACAGAGAGAGATATAGAGCCTTTGATTCTCTGCAAAAGGAAAACCTTAGGTAAGAAAAGAAAAGGGAGGCTTCAAAAGAGAATTTAATTCTCAGAAAAGTTTAACTCTTATATAAAGAAAAGAACTTAGTTCTTTCTCTGGTGGAGGATCTGCAAAGTGCACATCTCCCCATGAATTGAGAATTTAATTCTCATTGGGTTGAGATCCTGCCATGCAGATCTAAAACACGGAGGAGGAACTGAGTTTTGAGAATTTAATTCTCACAAAATGATAGGAATTCAATTCCTTTGAGATAAAATTAGGGTTTAACCCTATGTTATAGGAATTTAATTCCTACAAAATGAACAGAACTAGGGTTTAACCCTAATTGAGAACATAATTCTCTCAAAATCACAGGAACTTAATTCCCTTAAGAAAAGAAATTAGGGTTTAACCCTATTTAAGAATATAATTCTTCAAAAGAAAATAGGAGTTTAATTCCTCTAAAGTTTGTTGTTAGGGTTCAACCTTATGAAGAATTTAATTCTTAAAAGATGAACAGATCTTTAAAACATGCAAAGAACCAGAGTCACGTGCTACCACATGACCCCTGCAAAGATCCACAGAAAAGAGCTTTGAAGCAAACACCTCACATGTTACCACGTGACTCCTGCGAAGATCTATGAAAGAGAACTTTGAGGCAATGCCTCACGTGCCCCACGTGATCTCTAAAGCACACAGAGAAAAAGGCAAAAGAAACAGAAAAGAGCTCTAGGGCGCCCTCACTTTGTCAACACGTGACCCCTAATGAACATTCTAACAGATCAAAGCGTGAACCCCCATCACGTGCCCACACGTGATGGCTTTCAAAATTAAAAGTGTTAAACACTCATCTATAGAACAAAATAAAGAGCTCTAGGGCGCTCTCACGTACTACCACATGACCCCTTGGCTGAAGTTTTAACAGATAAACGCTTAAATTCCCATCACGTGATAACACGTGATACCTCAAAGTATTCAAGACTTTTGACTGAATAAAATAAGGGGAATCAGGGCGCTCTCACGTGTCCGCACGTGACCCTTCTCTCCTTAGTGTTTAACACTAGTCTGGAGATTTTGTCCCCGGTGTTTAACACTGATTTACTTAGTGTTTAACACTAATTTGGAAAATCTTATTCCCAGTGTTCAACACTGATTATCTTTTAGTGTTTAACACTAACTTGTTAATCTTATTTCCAGTGTTCAACGCTGTTGGTCTTTAGTGTTTAACACTAGCTTTAGCCCAATTGGCTAAGTTCTCAGAGGCAAAGCCTCTCCTTCAATGAACCAACAGAGGGCCAATATCCCAAACATGATTGGACTTAGCCCAAGCTGGCCATAAGTCCTCAATTCAAACTTAATTGGGCCAATGGGCTCATAATGTAATAATTGATCTTAGTTTCCAAATTAGACTACAGATCACTTAATCCACCTTGGTTTAAGAGTACATCTCTTCACTCCTTTGATATTTGGCGTTATAATTCCTCAACATCTTCAAAGAGGTGACGGGTCCCGATGACCACACATTGATACGGACTGTGGGGTCCTTAAACTCATGGACTATGAGGTCCTTAACCTTCACCGGGATGTCTTAAAACTAACGCCGGACTGTGGGGTCCTTAAACTCATGGACTATGAGGTCCTTAACCTTGACCGGAATGTCTTAAAACTAACAACGGACTATGACGTCCTTAACCATGACCGTGATGTCTTAAAACTAATATCGGACTGTGGAGTCCTTAAATCCACGGACTATGACATCCTTAACCTTGACCGCAACGTCTTAAAACTAACATTGGACCGCAATGTCCTTAAACTACCTATTGACCGTAATGTCACTAAACTAAACAATAGGGCTCCCTTAACTGCTCTCTTGTTGGATCTAAGCGATCCCGTTGAGTTGATCTTAGTCTGAAAACTAGACTAACATATCCTTAACCAACGTTTAAGTCGATCTTAGTCTCAAATGAGGCTAACGTATCCTTAAACACAACCCCCAAACCCAAATCTAAGAAAGATACGGATTTGGACTAGTCAACGCCCTACGAGCGACGACATAACTCAGTCTCCGTACACAATCCACGGGCAACCAAACACAAAACAAACAAATACGACACGAAGTGACCGTCTGGAGAAGGAGAAAGTTGTTACCGCAATGTGGTAGCGTAATTAACTGCAGGGGCTTGCGCCTGCAGGGAAGAGCATCCCCACAATCAAAAACCCCTCAAGCGAGGGGGAATCTGACGAAGTCTGCTACATCGGACGCATCTGTTTAAACCTTCGATACATGGTGCCAAAAATCAACTTGGCATCTTCGGAGAGGTAGACGGATAGCATCAATTAGCATCTGCCCCGAATCCCAGGCAAGATGTCCCTGCGTCGCGCCGTCTTTTGGAGGGGAACAGTTGATAAATACGACTTTAAATTAATAAGATGACTTGATGGGAGATGTTGATGTGATGAAAAGAGTATACGATGTGATATGATGACTTGATTGATATGTCGGTATACGAATGCGAGTCGATATGAGATAATTAATACCATTTCCGGTCCCCTGATATGAGATTGATATGGATGTGACCTGAGATATAGGTATATATATGTGATTATGTGGATCATGAGTGATATGTCGTACGAGACGTTAGGTCCGTACCCTCATTGTCATATAGGTTGATAGGATCCCTAATGGTTTAATTCCGTCGTACGATGATTTACTGTACGTGGTGAGTTTTATGATGATTGATCCATACCCTTGACTAGAGGATGCCGTACGATAGATTATACCATACGTGATGTTGTGAGGCTGGATGTCGATTGATAGATTCACTGACTCGGATATATTGTAGATTCGTATACCTGTTAACATTTCGCGTACGATGTACCTTATGTTACGTTCATGACTTCTCTTTGCATTATATATACCTGTGCTTGGACACCTACACCATTATCGATGATGCGTATGTTACACTTACACAGATTTGTCGGCTCACACACTTTCATCATCGATAATTGCTATGTCACTTACACAGTAGAATTGCCCCATTATGCTATGTTGCATGATATACTTGCTATGCTCATATCATTATGATATGTCGCATAATATACTGATATCCTCACATCACTGTTCCATGTTGAATGATATACGGATATGCTTACATTTCTGTTATATATCGCATACATCATGCTTTACGATTATATGCATTGAGATGCTGTTTTCATGAGATTCTGGATTTGAGAACCGTGGTTATGTTTTAAAAGAAAGTATGTATTGTTTTAAAAACCCGGTTTCTCTTGATATGATATTTCGAGACGTCCACCATATGTTTTCTCGGTTCTGAGATTGATATGTAATACCCAATTCGAGGAGCTGGATGAGACCGTTTGCGGGTATATGGTGGACCCGGTATGGTACCCGGGGGCAAGAAAGGGATGTTGTGCAGTAGACGATGAGCCTGGCAGAAGGACTACTACCTTCCGGTGATAGTATTGGGCTCGGCGGTTATCCAGAGGATACCGACCGGAGTCGTGAGATGATACGGGCCGATCCGGACTGACGGAGCCCGTGGGCCAATCCGGACTGACGGAGCCCGAGATATTGATATGGGTTGATTCGGACTGACGGAGCCCGAGATATGAGGATTTACGTGTCGATTTTGGACACGGGTTTCATGATGTTTCGAGTGTCGATATTGGACACTCAGGTTCTATGATTTTGATGTGTCGTTGATGGACACACGTTGGTTGATATCCTCATATTTACATGCATATGCTTTCATGATATTTACATGCATGATGATGTTGTGTCATTGATGGACACGTAGATGTTATCCACATGCTTACAGGCATTGATTATATTGTTGGCACATATGCAGATACGGTCACCCTAGATATCATAGTATTACCTTTATGATATAGTTGACCTAGGAATCGTTGTTTTATTCGATTTCTACCTGATGATGTTTTCTACTCACGAGTTGGCAACTCACCCCCGTTGTGCCACAGTTCTTGCAGGTTGACCGCATGGATCAGT
Source organism: Agapanthus africanus (assembly GCA_030015575.1). Lineage (NCBI taxonomy): Eukaryota > Viridiplantae > Streptophyta > Magnoliopsida > Asparagales > Amaryllidaceae > Agapanthus > Agapanthus africanus. Next base: position 136,298,689 of record CM057346.1, read on the forward strand.
AGCGGCATCGCTGGCACACGGCTTGTATTCGGGTGATTTGCTTTGGTAGGTGGTACATGTTGGATCGTACCACTTTTGTATTTACTATTCCGTTGTATCTAGTTAACTCCATCAATCAGAAACTAGTATTTGTATATGTTGGAAGACTTAGCAAGACTTGTAGTTGCGAGACTTAGAGCGATGGGTTATATGTTCACTTGGTGGGTTGAAGTCTTGCTTAATTCATTATCCTTTTTTATGGATCTTTTCCGTTGGGCGTCGTATACTTATATTCTGTCTTGCGTGGTTGTGATTCCGCTGATTGGCGAAGAGCTAGCTCCCGCTTCGGGATGCCTTTTATATCATCATGTATATGTGGTTTTGGATCAAAATATACAAGGGAGGTGCTACCCAAATTTTTAAAAGACGAAACATATTTTCAACTGGTAAAATCCACTTGCACTTTTCATGTTCCATAAATTATGCATTTAAGAAAACGTTTGATTTTCATCATACCTTTATTTCAAAACTTCACCTCTTTTATTTTCTTTAAAAGGTTTAGATTGCTGGGCTTCGGCTTACTTAATTTACGTTGCGCCTTTAGACGTTGCGTGATTTAAGTGCCGTTCATGAACTAAATTTCGGGTCGTGACAAACCAACTCATCCGTAAATTCAAAAGATTCGAACTCAGGTGGTGACAAGCCAAGATCGTTTGAAAACGTGAAGCACTCGTAATCGTTGTTAGAGTTGGAAGTAGTAGATTCAAATAGGAACGCACTAGTGGCGTCAATGTCACTGTGATCAGATAGAAATTCTTCAAATTCACAGTTTTCGGGAGCGATCTCCTGAATGGAACAAACTTCTAATATATGAGCACTTGGTTCGGGTGGCTGATTCCCTAACCTAAAAATGTTGAGTTCAATTGTCATATTGCCAAAAGATAGGTTCATGGAACCATTTCAACAATTGATCATAGCATTTGAGGTTACAAGGAATGGGCGACCGAGTATCACCGAAATTTGATTCCGGGGGTTAGCTACAGGTTGTGTATCTAAAACAATGAAGTCGGCGTGGTATATGAAATCCCCAACCTTAATTAACACATCCTCTAGCTCACCCCTAGGATGGGTGATAGATCGGTCGACCATTTGGAGAGTACAGTGTGTAGGTTTCAGTTCTCCTACACCGAGTTGCTCATATACAGAATAAGGAAGCAGGTTAACACTGGCACCAAGATTCAAAAGAGCGCGGTTGATGTTCTTATCCCCAATGGTTATAGAAATCGTAGGATAGCCAGGGTCCTTCCGTTTTTGTGGTAAATCTTAGGTAAGAGCATCACTCATGTTACTAGCTAAAAAAACCTTCTTTGGTACCCGAGATTTCCTTTTCTTAGTGCACAAGTCTTTCAAGATTTTTGCATATGAGGGGACTTATTGGATTGCATCTAAGAAAGGGATGTTTATGTTAACTTGTTTGAACAACTCCACAACCTTCACCATTTGTGGACTTTCTTTATTGGATCTCAACCGGTTTGGAAATGGAGAATTTTTTAAATTGGTTGAGTCCATTGCTTGTGGAGGAGATTATGGAGTTAGAACGGAACACAAAACTGGATTTTGAGTGGAGTGAGATGTGGATCCGTTTGGAGCAGCGGTTGAAGAAGAAGAGCCTTTTGAAGAATGGAGAATAGGCTCAGAAGAAGAAGAAGGAGTAGAGGAAGAAATGGCCGGGGTGTCGTCATCATCAATTCGTGTGCCGATATTGTTGTTCAGCATTCTTCCAGATCTCAATGTAGTCACGGAACTCACATTATGGTTCTGTTGTTCAAGAGCAGCATGTATATTATGTGGGTGAACAGGATTTGGGAGAGGTTGAGATGGAAGTTTTCCTTTCTCTCGCTCGTTCAAGGTCGCGTTCAGCTGTGCAATCTGGGTGTCGATGGATTTGATGCTCTGCCCATGAAAAGCTGTGCGTTACACAAGTGATTGAATGGAAGATTGAATGTTCGCGGTGGATTGAGTTGATTGTTTCACAAAAGCTTCAAGACTTCGTTCTATCACGGAAACCTTATCGTTTTTTGATGGGACAAAGTTGTTGTTCTGAGGAAAAGAATTGTTGTAAGGTGCAAAGTTATTCGTCGGGTTCTGAAAAGGTTGTTGAAACTGTTGTTGTGCTTGTTGTTGTGGAGGGGCCCTTTGAAAGTTGTTATGCCCTTAGAACTGGTTCTGATTCTGATTCTGGTTCTGATTCTGGTTCTGGCTTTGATTCTGGTTCTATGCGAAATTAGGGTGGTTTCTCCATCCAGGGCTATATGTGGAAGAGTATGGATCGTTTCTTGGTCTAAACTGAAATGCAGCATTAACCTGATCATGTCCTTGAGATGGTGGATTGTTGATCATCACTGAAAACTGCATTTTAATACCGCTCATTCGTTATCTCTTTTGTTATATATCGGTGATATTAATCAGTGTTTGCTCAGTTATTGCAGAGTACAGGTATTCGTGAAAAAACACCGGAAACACAGTCAAAATCACGGATATATCGTCTGTGAGCCAACACTGCAACCGGAACTGAAAACTGACCGATATCCCAAGAGTTCGTTTGCAATAATTTGATGTGTACACACTTTTTGAATAAATGGTCCAACACAAGGCAAGTGTACACACCAAACTTTTGGGTTAGGACCATGTGGGGGGCAGCCATGAATAATGTTGCAAGTGGCATGGTGTGATGGGCATTTATGAGCATTGAATGCATAAAGATATGATGTGATTTGAAGCATTTTGTTCCCTCCAAAACTCTGAAGATAAACCAGATTGATTTAGGCCAAGCAAACAGAACCAGAGTGCTATTGGAGTGCACACAAACCCACACACCCAGTACGATCCCCTCTCCTCGGATTTGACCCGGCGACGCACCCCTAGATTCCGGCGACGCCGGCCCCACCTCCTCCTGAGGACCCCAGTTTCTCATAACCCCTTCCCTGTTGCCACCTCATCATATTTTTATTGTTTATTTATTCCTATTTTGGGCTTATAAATAGCAGATCATTGGCAAGGGAAGGGCTCTCTCATTCTCTCACACCATACCATAGTTTTTGTTACTTTCTTTTGTTCTTTTTGGTTTAGCTTGAGGGTGAGTGAGCTCAACATTGGTTTCTTCTTCTTCTTCCCTCTTGAAACTCTTCTTGGAGAGCTTGATTAAGGAGGTGATTAAGTCACCAAATCTTGTATCTTGTTCTCAAGTGTTTATATAATTGTTGCTTTCTTTTATTTCTTACTTGCTTTGTTTTCTTTTATTCATCATGCTTAACTAATTCTATTTGGTTGTGGTGTGGGTAAGGAAGTGGCTTTGCCACATCCACCTCTTGTTTATGTTTCATGCGCTAAATTACGATTCTAATTTGAATATTGTTGATACATCGTTATGATACGGTATGTGACACATGGTTACTTGTAACCTCCTTATATACCGTATTCATTCCCTTTCCCCATCTTCAATGTTTAAGTTAAAATCTATTTGATGTTTAAGTTGCTAAGTTTGGATATCAGATCTTGTGATCAATTGCTTGACACTCTTTTGTTTTCATATCCGATATACCATCACAAAACCTTAGCAAACTCAACACCAATATCTTTTGCTCTCACTAACCTCTTTGTGTTTTTGTTGTTACGGTATGCTTGCAAAACCTCGTGTTTAGTGTTGATACCCCAAGCGCGGACATACAAAAGGCAAGTGACCAAAACAGACTCGTTTCGTGCTTTGCGGCGAATATCGGACTTTGACGGTTTGTGCTCCGCAACCGCGTTGACAAGTCGTGCTTCATGCCGGAATCAAGGTAAGGCCGGACAACTCATTATCAAGGAGTGTAGAGGTAAACGTCGCGATTCAGGCTTCCGAACCAAACCACAACCATTTCTTCCTTCCACTTGTTTTCTTGCTTTTCTTGTTTTCATATTCTTTCATATTTTTGTGACACAACCCCAATTCGTTAATTTGTTAACCTTAAATAACAATACCTAATACTCAATTTCCTGTGGATCGACCCGTGCTTGCCGGCTCGCTACAACGCGCCGTGCACTTACGGTTATAAATATTTAAAACGAGAACGATCTCGTGCGCTCATTCCGTTTTCCATAAAAACGTATCCATTTACAAAACAATACATGTTTGGGCGCGCGGGTGGTTTCCTAACAAGTTTTTGGCGCCGTTGCCGGGGAACTGTAGTTATTAGATATTGTTATTTCTGGTTCTACTAACTAAACTAACTTCTAATTCATTAATTTTTTTTAAAAACTAACAAAATACGATTTTTTGGGACTTCTTTCAATTGTTCTCTGTTGTTAAGACCTGCAATCACTCTGCAATTTAATTTAAAAATCCAGTGAGACCATTAGAACACTAATATAATCTAGAGATCCCACTACAAAGTTTACCCCCTCTCATCGGATTACATCCGGCGACAGTGAGCAAAAATCCGGCGTCGCCGGCCGTTTGGTGAGGTTTTGTGTTTTTTTATTTTTGGTGATCTCTAGTTCTGTGTTTTGGTTCTTTTGGTCTTGTTTGATTTTTGTAATTTTAAGCGTGCAGAATTGGGGCACCCGTATCGTTTTTGACACTAAATATCGTATTTTCTGACATTTTAGGTTTTTTACGGAATTATGACCAGTGATCGTGCGGAGCGAGGTTCAAATGCAATTTCAAGATGTTAGGAAAGATTAGTGCCAAAGATCCGGATAGTTTGACCCGCGCAAGCGAACATTCAACGACTCGGATCACTTTCAAAGGGTTTTCTTAAACCAAATCCATTTGGTATGTATTTCCTAACACCTCCTCTTGAAATCTGACGCAATCCAATTCTTTATCTTTTGCAGGATTCTTTGCACAATTTTGCCGCCAATTGTAAAGAGAACTAACCGTATTTGTTGCAGCGCTTAAAACTTAAACAGAAAAAGAATTATTTAAATTTCATGATTTCTTGAATTCTTTTATTTGATTGCGCATTTGCATCTTAAATACGGAAAATAAGGGCTAAATGACCAAACAAGATACGGTAAAGGATTTCATCACCTTTTCTCCGTAACCCACAAATCACAAAACTGCATTCTTGCATACCCTCAGTAAATTAAAATCAATTAGACTTCGACTTTAAGGACTTCGCGCTCATTAGGAGAAGTTAACTGTGTTTAGAACTTTGCTTAAAGGTATATTGTTCACGGGGTGTCTAGGCAAGCGTTCAAGAGAAAGGGTTATTTAATTAAGGAACTTCGCGAAAGCGTTGTAAAACCTCCCCTTCTCTCTTGCACTTACCTGGTTTTGTGATCTGTATATCTTGAGCCTATTTCTCGACACAGTTTTACTTCATCAATCAGGTTCTTGAGCAGGTCTAGTTGACTTAGAAAACCGTAGACTGCTAGGGGTGTGATATTCTTTGTTTTTGTGATTTTTATGAATTCTTGTTAAAATGGGTGACACACAATTCAATTCAATTTTTCACGATTTCTATTCTTTTGTTTATACTCAATCCCAAACTATTTGTACAAATTGTCGAAATTCTTCCTACATTCATGATGATTGTCCTTTTCTAGGGGGTGACCAACCGTTCCAAATTCTTGATAACGGTCACCTACCTAACACTCCTGAACCCATTACCACTTCAAACATTGACCAATTGATTGCAAATTTAGAGAAAGAGGTCGACAGTGACTGCTTTAGCATCACCACCATCACAACCCCTCTAACCCGAAACCGTTGAACCATCTGTAGGGTATGATAGTGAGATGGATGCTAGGTTGACCGCTCTAGAAAAAGGTATTGAAGTAATGACTGCGGTCGAGAATCAAACAGCTTCTACGTTAGCCCTATTCATACAGCAGTCTGAGCAATTATTTCTTGCTCAGGCCCAATCTTTAGCTTACATAGAAGAACAAGTGAAACATTTAGCTGAGAGGATTCTAGGGAGTGAGCACAGTCAATCAGAACCCGATAATGTTAATGTCTGTCATTTAGGGAGTCACCCAAGTGAGGTAAATGATCAATCAAATTTTGATGATTTCTTAGATGATGATACGATTGAATTGACTGAGTGCTACCAGGACACACAAGAAAACCCTCTAAGTCAGTCCACCACTAGCCTTCAAGTATCCACTGAACCTCTTGTCACTTGTGATTTATAGATTTATTTAACTGAAATATTATTTGATGAGGAAATTCTTGAACCAACTGATTTCTGCTTTCTAATTTTAGAGGAGGAACCTTGTAAATCTGTCGGGTATGGTTGGGATAGATTAGAAGAGATCAATGATCGGGAACCCATAATTTTTGTATCACCTGTTGATATTGTTTCGGAAGAAATATTAGGGTGGGAACCTACTTTTTTAGATAATATGAACCTACCCAGTGATGAATGTGATAAGGGAAAAATTGTTTTAGGAGAGTGTGAATAATGTGAGTAAGATTGTGGAAAATAATAGGGAGGAAGATAGCATTGAAAATTATCCTTTCATGTCGAGTTTTGAGGAAATTTTTGCTGATGAGATTGAAATTTTAGGTGGGTTGGAGTCAGAACCATTTTGGGATCATCCTTTGAACCTTCCTTTTGCCGAATTTTTTGCGGATGAACTCCAATTTTTGAAAGAACTCGACTTCGGAACTCCACATACGCTTATTGAACATACAATTCATCCAGAAAACAATTCTTTGACTTCCTCAAAATTTTATCTTCACCTTCACCGTCTTCTTATCCCCAATTTTACACGCTCATGCCCTTCACTAATAACTAACTTATACATATTCTTTTCCTTTTTCTTCTTTTTATACACATTTTTTTACCAGCCCCTACATTATATAGACAAAATCTTTTTGTGGCTGGTATTAATTTCTGCCCTAACCCAGTCTTTTAACATGTAAATGCTGTAATTAATCTTAGGATTTTTTCTTTTTTTCTTGAATAAAATTCTCACCCTGATGTCTAAGTCTAGCTACCGGACGCGGGGGCAACGATGAGGACATCGTAAAACTCAGGTTTGGGGGTGAGCACTGCGTTTATCTGCATCATGTGTATATTGTATATTCTGCATTGCATACATATTAAAAGAAAACCCATAAAAATTGAAAAAATTTACAAAAATATAAAAACTTTTTCGTCAAGTTAGCTAATAAGGTAACTTAGATTTTATTGTGAAAGTTTAGTTGATACGTTAGAAGTAACTAAATCCTAGTCTTAGGAATGAAAACCCTAAAAATAACCCTCATTCTGTTTAAACTTGGTAATTATACGTCCTTACAGTTTTTTTTGAGAAATAGGTAATCTTGAGTTTAGTTCTTTAGTTAAGTCAAGATGAAGGGAGAGTATTGAAACTTTACTGAATGATAAGTCTGAAAAATAGTTTCTGTTCTTGAGTCCAAATTTAGAAAGTATATACCCTACAAATTGCACATACACGCACCTTGAAACTTGGGATAGTAGAGGATACCTAGAAATACTCTTGCCTGAAAGCCTAGTATGAAAGAAAAATCAGTATTTAAAGCTAAACACCAAAAAAGAGTATCATTGAAAAACATATCCGGTCTTGAAAAGAAAAAAAAAAGAAAAGAAAAAAATAATAATAAAGTCAAGACCTGGAGACTGCTATTTGCGCTTTAATGCTCATACATTCAGTAATCGGTTGTTAGTGCCTCAAGAAGCATTAATGGTCACATGAAAGGTGTATGAGCAACACCGTCCATCCATTAATGAAAAGAAGTGGTATTAGGTATTAAGGCAAGAGTACTATAGCTTGAATTGAATTCTTAAGCGTAGGGGTGCAAATTTACACACACGTAGGGGTATACAATCGATATTTGGAGGAAAGATAAAAACGAAGAATAAGACTTATGTTTCTGTAAAGTTGATAAAAATTCCTGACTTGAGACCGCACTTTTAGAAGGAAAACTTAGGAGTTACCGACATCTTTCTAAACTGTAAATACGTATAGGATCTAGGGATAAATAGATAGGAGGCGTAAAATATAAGGGTTGAATATTTCTTATTTAGGATGATAGAACTTCTAACGTAGATACTAAACTGTAGGAGTAGAATTGACGTTAACTTATGAAACTAACTTGACTGGATTTTATGGGTGTAATCCGCTGAAAACCCTCAGGAGACAACACTCCTCCTACTAGGGACACCTAAAGGTTTAACGGCTTGTTGCACATGCTCAGTGCAATCGCGTTCCCTGCGAAAGTGAGGCTAGGATTTTTTTTAGTATTGCTCGGGACGAGCAATAGATAAGTTTGGGGGTATTTGATCATCACTGAAAACTGCATTTTAATACCGCTCATTCGTTATCTCTTTTGTTATATATCGGTGCTATTAATCAGTGTTTGCTCAGTTATTGAAGAGTGCAGGTATTCATGATAAAACACCGGAAACACAGTCAAAATCACGGATATATCGTTTGTGAGCCAACACTGCAACCGGAACTGAAAACCGACTGATATCCCAAGAGTTCGTTTGCAATAATTTGATGTGTACACACTTTTTGAATAAATGGTCCAACACAAGGCAAGTGTACACACCAAACTTTTGGGCTAGGACCATGTGGGGGCAGCCATGAATCATGGTGCAAGTGGCATAGTGTGATGGGCATTTATGAGCATTGAATGCATAAAGATATGATGTGATTTGAAGCATCTTGTTCCCTCCAAAACTCTGAAGATAAACCAGATTGATTTAGGCCAAGAAAACAGAACCAGAGTGCTATTGGAGTGCACATAAACCCACACACCCAGTACGAGCCTCTCTCCTCGGATTTGACCTGGCACCCCTAGATTCCGGCGACGCCGGCCCCACCTCCTCCTGAGAACCCCAGTTTCTCACAACCCCTTCCCTGTTGCCACCTCATCATATTTTTATTGTTTATTTATTCCTATTTTGGGCTTATAAATAGCAGATCATTGGCAAGGGAAGGGCTCTCTCATTCTCTCACATCATACCATAGTTTTTGTTAGTTTCTTTTGTTCTTTTTGGTTTAGCTTGAGGGTGAGTGAGCTCAACATTGGTTTCTTCTTTTTCTTCCCTCTTGAAACTCTTTTTGGAGAGCTTGATTAAGGAGGTTGAACAAGTCACCAAATCTTGTATCTTGTTCTGAAGTGTTTATATAATTGTTGCTTTCTTTTATTTCTTACTTGCTTTATTTACTTGCTTTGTTTTCTTTTATTCATCATGCTTAACTAATTCTATTTGGTTGTGCTGTGGGTGAGGAAATGAGATAAAAGGTTTTACCTCCTCCACCTCTTGTTTATGTTTCATGCGTTAAATTACGATTCTAATTTGAATATTGTTGATGCATCGTTATGATACGGTATGTGACACATGTTTACTTGTAACCTCTTCATATACCGTATTCATTCCCTTTCCCCATCTTCAATGTTTAAGTTAAAATCTATTTGATGTTTAGGTTGCTAAGTTTGGATATCGGATCTTGTGATCAATTGCTTGACACTCTTTTGTTTTCATATCCGATATACCATCACAAAACCTTAGCAAACTCAACACCAATATATTTTGCTCTCACTAACCTCTTTGTATTTTTGTTGTTGCGGTATGTTTGCAAAACCTCGTGTTTAGTGTTGATACCCCAAGCGTGGACATACAAAAGGTAAGTGACCAAAACGGACTCGTTTCGTGCTTTGCGGCGAATATCGGACTTTGACGGTTTGTGCTCCGCAACCGTGTTGACAAGTCGTGCTTCATGCCGGAATCAAGGTAAGGCCGGACAACTCATGATCAAGGAGTGTAGAGGTAAACGTCGCGATTCAGGCTTCCGAACCAAGCCACAACCATTTCTTCCTTCCACTTGTTTCTTGCTTTTCTTGTTTTCATATTCTTTCATATTTTTGTGACACAACCCCAATTCGTTAATTTGTTAACCTTAAAAACGATACCTAATACTCAATTCCCTGTGGATCGACCCGTGCTTGCCGGCTTGCTACAACGCGCCGTGCACTTGCGGTTATAAATATTTAAAACGAGAACGATCTCGTGCGCTCATTCCGTTTTCCATAAAAACGTATCCATTTACAAAACAATATGCGTTTGCGCGCGCGGGTGGTTTCCCAACAATTTGAAGGACATTCTTCGGTCAGGTGAGATGGATCTGAACAACAAGCACAGATCGTGCGAAGGGGAGCCAGAGGGCTAGGAGAGTAAGATGAAAATTTTCTTTCAATCGCCTCAAGTTTTCTCGTGATTACAGCCATTTCGGTTTTCATTGCAATAGAGACATCGAGTTGGTGAATTCCTGCTCTAGACTGACTGGAAGAAGTAGAAGAAGAAGTGTTCGGTCTGGTGCTCTCCTATTAAAGCGTCTGTTCCGCAAGATCGTCGAAGAATTGCCAAGCTTCCTCGTCAGATTTGGATAGGAAGTGCCCTTGACAAATGGTTTCCAACAACTGTCTAGTTGCTGGATTCAGGCCCTCGTATAAAGTTTGGCAAAGTTGTCATCTCTCAATACCGTGATGAGGGCACTGGACAAGGAGGTCTTTGTATCGGTCAAAGCAATTCCATAAAAGCTGGGTGAATAGGTTTATCTCGTTTCGGATCCGTGCGGTCTTATGATTTGGGTAGAATTTCTTTAGAAACGCTTTTACAAACTCGTCCCAAATGGTTATCGAATGAGATGTGGTGCTATACAGCCACTTTTCAGCAAGGTCGCATAAAGTGAAAGGAATAACTCGTAGTCGTATAGTATCATCAGACAGCTAGGTTGTCTTCATCATCGCACATACGTTCTGGAATTTATTGATGAAGATATAAGCATCTTCAGATTCAAGCCCGTGAAATTTGGGCAACATGTTGATGAAGTGGGGCTTAATTTCAAAATTATCCCTATTGGCCGGTGGAAGTGAAAGACAAGTAGGGAGTGCAGCGCGGGTAGGATAGAAACGATCTTGGAGCGCAATTCGCTGTGGCGTTGCAACAAGAGGTGGTCGCGGGTTATTCGCACCCAGTGGATGTGGAATCATTCCCGTTGTAGGTGACGTGATGTTAGGAGAAAGTCTTATCATCTCGGAAGAAGAGCCTGGTGAAAGTGAAGGTGAAGAAGTATGGACAGAATCACGGTCAACGTCGGAGTTGACCAGCAAGGGTAAAGGTGAAAGAGAAGTGGAAGGAGTTTCGACTTCGGGGTCGATCGTATAGTCCGTAGCGACTAACAAAATGCGGACTAAATGGGCACTAGGGTCCCTAATCCAAACGGACATACACTAAACGAGTTTAATGTAGTCAAAGCGTAGAGTGTGAGGGTAAGAAAACGTAAATGGAGAAAAATTGGGTGAAGGTGGTAAAAGTGGCGAACTTGTGTTTGTTTCGTAAGAATATGAAAATGAAATGGCAGCTCAACAAACACAATCACAAATGCACAGTCACAAATACACAATCAATACCTAGACTAGGGTCCTCGAAGTCTACTAGACTTGCTCCGAACTGTTCCAAAATGACAAATTGTGAGATAACCCTCAAATCGCCTCTTCACAGCCAGTTGTGGCCAGGTAAGCACAAGTGAGGTAAGGAGGGTTCCGCTCACGAATCACCGTGAGACGGGCCTTTTAAAATTACCTCCTCACTTGTCTAGCCTAGGCACCACAAAATTCATGTTTAGATAAACGACCGAATGCCCACAATCTTCATTTGTCTTACTGAGCGCGACAGGTCCTTAATTGTCTTGAGTCTATATTTTTTATTAAGCTTGAGGTGACACTTATGCAATTAGTGATTTCCGGGGTCTTAGGAAGGGTGATGAAATCCCCACCTAATCTGAATTGGTGTTATAGCCCCTTAAGTCCGTATTAATGATGCAATGTGCAAATCAACAAGGTTTTGTTATCAAGCAAAAAAAAATTACTTTAAATGTGTCGCTGCAACAAATAAGGTTAGTTTTTCTTTGGCTTCTGCGGTGATATTGCAAAGAATCCTGCAAAGATAAGAATATTGGAGCGTCGGATTTTTGAAGAAGAAGTTTAGAAAAATACGTACCGAAAGAGTTGAATTGAGAAGCTCGTGTTGATATTGTCTCCGAGTGCTTGAATGGTTCGCTTGCGTGGGTCAAACTATCCGGATCTTTGGCACTATAGTGTTCAACCCCCTTATATTTGAAAACTCCCCCTGCTCTGCACGATCGCTGCTCGCCAATCCGTTGAATCTGTAAATGTCAGAAAAATACGGATATTTGAGCTAAAAAATGATATAGATAGCCAAAATTCTGAACACAAATAATTATGAAAATCAAATAATAAAAATAGAATACTAACAGAACACTGGAGGCAACACAAAAAAAAGATTTTCAAAACCCCACAAAAGGGCCGGTGACATCGGGAAAAAGCAAGTTTTCGCCGGTCGTATTTATAAATTTAGTGCTCAAATTTTTCGTGTTTCCTCTTTGTAATAATAGTATTCCACTTTTATACTTTGATTTCCATGTTAAAACACAGTGTGTTAGCAGATCAAAAAATCCAAAGAACAGAATATTAGTTTTAGTTCTCGTGTCGGTTGAAAAAAAGAGTGTGTTTTTCGTTGAATCTGTTAGAAAGTTAGTTTTATACACAATATTCATAAATTCACCCGAGACTACAAGTATAAAAGCGTTACCGTCTCCCCGGCAACGGCGCCATTTGATTGTGAGTTTTTCACCGTGTTGTTTTAAAAAGAATTTGAAATAACCGCAATAAAAAACGGTGTCGCGTGTAGCGAGCCGCGATGAGTACGGGTCGTCTGCAGAGAGATGGTAGGTTTTTAAGCTTGTTTTAACGAGTTAATACCGTAACTTGAGTTGTTGTTTATATTAAGTGTCGTAACTATGATATGTTCGATAAAAAGACTTGTTAGGGGTAGTTTTATGTTAGCTTGCATTAGGATGATGTTTTCCGTTTCCTTATAGACCTAATTCTGTTATTGAAACTAAGGGAATAGGCAACAACGTGGATTAGGGAACTTGAAGTACGGTATTTGCGATTGTGTGCTAAATCCGTATTTCTTGTCCCTTATCCTTCCGTTGTTGTCTCTTGACCTTAGCCTTCGGCAAACCACTCGCAACCGGTCACGATTAGGATTCACCGCTATCATGGTAGGATAGGGTGCCTAACGGAGCGGAATTGCGAGTTGTTTGGTCGGAGTTTCAATTACAAAATTAAGGTTTTTAAGATTTTAGCGAACACATCTCCTAGCACAAACTAACCATATTCTACCCTTAACAAGTAAATCAATTACTCACACATATTTACAATAACAAATAAAACAAAGAAAAGAGCAAGGCACATAGCAAAAAATTGCAAGAAAAGTAAATCCAAGGTTAGAAGGTTAAGAACCGATATATCCAATGTGTAAATTTCTTCAAGTGTTCTTTAAGCCCGTACCAATGTGAGATCAAAATACCAAACTTTAAATTTGCAAGCTCACTTAAGAGGTTGCTAGATCAAAGCAAGGCAAGGATTTCACAAGTTCAATATTTGTAGGAAGCAAGACACATGTAATGAACAAATGAGAACTTTTTATTAATTTTCAAATGAGATACAACTAATCTTGAATTCAAGAACCTAAATCTTAAGCTTATAAGTTCATTGAAGAAGTTTCAAGGTCAAGATAAAGAGCAAGAGCTCAAGAGTTCAAAGGAAAATACAAGTTAACATCTATAAAATACAACTTGCTCTAAACTAAAAATAATGCCAAAAAGTATATTCTTTCCTTGCCCATTGATCTGATATTTATAGGCATATCATCTAAATAAACAAACAATGTAAAAAGGATGATGTGACAACAAGGGACAACCAGATGAAAAATGGGGCGCTTTCGACATGATGGGACCGGCGGCGCCGGGTCATGTGAGTATCTCGCCGGTCAAGCTTGGGTCATTGGGCCTCGTGTTGGTTCTGTGATGTTGTGTGCTCTCCACAATCCCACTGGTAATATTTGATTTATTGATAACAACTTGGGTTGTGCTCAGTAGCTTTTGGAAGGAAATCAATCTTCAAATCACATCACAACTTTTCTTTCCACTCATCACAAGCCCACTTGTGCTTCTTCTCTTACACAAGTCATCATTTGTGTGTGCCAACTTGTGTGCCCACTTGTGCAAGGCAGCCCCCAAGGTTCATGCATCACAAAAGGTGTTCACACTTGTAATGTGTTGGACCATTTTTGATAAAAAGTGTGTACACATGCATGTTGTAAAAAGAAACTCTTTAAATATAGATCTGCTTTCTGTTTCGGTTGCAGTATCGGCTCGCAAAATTCATATCCGTGTATTTGAGTGTGTTTTCAGTGTTTTATCACGAATACCTATAATCTGTATTTATTGAGCAGACACGGGTTAATAGTACCGATATTGTACAAAAATGATAATAAATGAGTGGTATTGAAGTGCAGTTTTCTGTGATGAACAACACTTTGTTGGGGTCAAAAATTACACCGTGGTTGACCAAGTCAAAATCAAAATCAACTCTAAGTCAAGCGGACCCGAGCCCAAGCAAGCGGGCCCGAGCCCAGGTCAAGACCGAGTATGGAAGGGACTGGCCCCGTGACAAAGAATGAAACAATAAATTAGTTTAATGCATTTTTTAGAAATAAATGTCTGTAAAATGGGCAAAAAAATCAAAATTTTGTAAACCTCATGGCTTATATGCAAAAAGAAATAAACACATAAGATATGGGAAGGCACAAGTGACATTTAGAAAAACCCAAGGGGTTATATGTAAAGTGTATAGCCTATATATAAAAGGCAAACATGATGAGAAAATCAAGGACAACTTTCATTCCCCTCAAAAATATTATGGTTTGTGCCTTCTTCTCCTTCCTCAAGCTTTTAAACATTCTTCTCCTTTTTGAATTAAATTAAGAGTTTAACTCTTCTTTTCCCAAAAAGAAATAGTTTTTCATCGTAATACTCTCGAAGGGGGGCTCAGATCTCCCATCAAATCTCTAAAATGAAGACTTTTAATCTCACCGGCGGCGCCGGGTCATGTGAGTATCTCGCCGGTCAAGCTTGGGTCATTGGGCCTCGTGTTGGTTCTGTGATGTTGTGTGCTCTCCACAATCCCACTGGTAATATTTGATTTATTGATAACAACTTGGGTTGTGCTCAGTAGCTTTTGGAGGGAAATCAATCTTCAAATCACATCACAACTTTTCTTTCCACTCATCACAAGCCCACTTGTGCTTCTTCTCTTACACAAGTCATCATTTGTGTGTGCCAACTTGTGTGCCCACTTGTGCAAGGCAGCCCCCAAGGTTCATGCATCACAAAAGGTGTTCACACTTGTAATGTGTTGGACCATTTTTGATAAAAAGTGTGTACACATGCATGTTGTAAAAAGAAACTCTTTAAATATAGATCTGCTTTCTGTTTCGGTTGCAGTGTCGGCTCGCAAAATTCATATCCGTGTATTTGAGTGTGTTTCCAGTGTTTTATCACGAATACCTATAATCTGTATTTATTGAGCAGACACGGGTTAATAGTACCGATATTGTACAAAAATGATAATAAATGAGTGGTATTGAAATGCAGTTTTCTGTGATGAACAACACTTTGTTGGGGTCAAAAATTACACCCTGGTTGACCAAGTCAAAATCAAAATCAACTCCAAGTCAAGCGGACCCGAGCCCAAGCAAGCGGGCCCGAGCCCAGGTCAAGACCGAGCATGGAAGGGACTGGCCCCGTGACAAAGAATGAAACAATAAATTAGTTTAATGCATTTTTTAGAAATAAATGTCTGTAAAATGGGCAAAAAAATCAAAATTTTATAAACCTCATGGCTTATATGCGAAAAGAAATAAACACATAAGATATGGAGAGGCACAAGTGACATTTAGAAAAACCCAAGGGGTTATATGTAAAGTGTATAGCCTATATATAAAAGGCAAATATGATGAGAAAATTAAGGACAACTTTCATTCCCCTCAAAAATATTATGGTTTGTGCCTTCTTCTCTTTCCTCAAGCTTTTAAACATTCTTCTCCTTTTTGAATTAAATTAAGAGTTTAACTCTTTTTTTCCCAAAAAGAAATAGTTTTTCATCGTAAAACTCTCGAAGGGGAGCTCAGATTTCCCATCAAATCTCTAAAATGAAGACTTTTAATCCTCCCTCCCCCGCCCCCCCTCCTCCCTCCCCCTTCTTTCTCCAAGATCCAACAAAAAGAAAGGAAGAGAAAAAAGACACATCTCCAAAAATCCCATTTTGGGAGGATCCAAGGCTTAAGGGAGAAGAAAGGGGTCCTCTTTGATCATCTCCGATGATTTTTTAGAGTTCAACTCCATACTTCAAAATCTTTTGAAGTTTAACTCCATAATAGAAATTTTTTTGGGAGTTTAACTCTATAAAAATAAAAATCCAAACTACAGGGAAGAAAGAAAGTGGGGGAGGAGGAGGAATAATTTTCAAAAGTGAAGTAAGACGGCTGCAGGAATAACTTATAAGTATAAGGGGGTTACAAGTAAATACTAACTATAGGGGGGACAGAGAAAAATATTGAAGTATGAGGGAGACTAATAGGAAAAAAAAACCTTTACTAAAATAAACGTAGGGTCAATGGCACAGGAGAGATTGGTCAAATAGTCAACACCGTACAACTAAAGCATACAATGCTTATATTTTCGAAGGATAAATTGTCAAAATGTTCCCGGCCTACTCAAAAGCTGTCATAAAAACCCTGAGCTTTTTGGTATTGTTAAAAAAAACCTGGGCCCAATTAAAAACCCCTTTATATCAGTTGCTTGCAATATCTAAACAGTTGTCTATAATATCTAATCAGTTGGAGTTGCTTGTAATATCTAATCAGTTGGAGGGAATAAAGGCCTAAATGAAATATGGCCCAGGGGTCTTTTCACAAAGATTTTAAACAGTAAGGCTTTCCGAACAATTTCAAAAATTACAAGGGTTTTTAGAGAACCCCGAGCACGCAGAGGGCTTTTTGATAATTTTCCCTGTTTTCATCCATGATTCTTGAAACAACATACTTCTCTTTTAGTGAGATTACCATCTCTGCTTTTAAAATGCCAATCCTACGGATGTAAACCATGCCATCAATTGATAGCTATGTAGCACGGATTCGGATACGAGATATGATACGATGCGAATTCGTAATTTTTCAAAAAAACTAAGGTACGAGACACATTTTATATCAATTTTGAATTAACTAAAAATGAATATATATCACGTCATACATACCCAATATATAATAATATAAATAAATAATGGTATTATGTTATATATTCAAAGATCACTTTCAAACTTTGAGTGCCTTAATTTTCAAGATAAAGAGAAGATGAATCGATTCGATGGAGGTAGGTTGGTGAGACATTTACAAGTCCTAGTGGATCCGAAAGAATGCGGGAGTTTCGGACTCCGATACGCGATCGGGGACGATTCGTGAGGCATAGACAAGTAGCCGTGCTTCATAAATGGATGGTCTCTTTTACTTAACCAAAAAAAAAAGCTAAAATGTAAGAAAATCGTTCAATCTATTTTATTATATTTTGTGAACTCTTCCATACAATCGTTATCCCTCCCTAAATAGAAAAGATCTCATTTCCTCTCTTAGGCTTCTACTAGAGGTTGGGGTTGCCACTAGACCCATGCATGCATGCATGGGTCCAAGGTCACAAGTCCTTGTGATGCCAAACCACCAATGCATGTATGCTGACCCCACATAGTATGAGTTGGTGGCCGCGTGGGCCCCGCATCAGATGTCAGAGTGCAATCCATCCACCACCATCATCATAATCATCCAGCCAGCCAAGAGGATCGATTAGATCTTTTCATTCAAAAATTTGTCACCTCACGGCTCAAACAATAGATACCCTCATAGCTTGGGCAAATGAATAAGGAAGAGTACACTCCTCATCAAAGCCCAATTCGTTTGCTTGCTAAATAATAGCAGCAGCTCCCGTGACTTGATGGTTACGTTGCATGCACTTGTTGTCGGCCACCACATTATTATTATTCCTATACATATACATTTCACAATATTGATTAAATGCATATGCATGTGTTATTATATGACAAATAAGGCGTATATATGCTTGTCCAAAAGCTACTTGTTATGCTAGCTCATTTCCATCATAATATATTTTGGGTACAAAAGCTATATATAGTGAGCTAATGTGACATGTAACCATCTTAAATAATGCAAATATCATTTTCTTGGTCCCATTACTATTTCTTCCAGCTGAAAAATATATAGAACTCATGAAAAACTAACACATACATTGATTTAGCTTTATCTGTTGGAAATTTTGGTCATTGCACATGAATTAAATTGCTGAAATGTTCGGTGTAGCATGTGTGTACGGCATGGTGTGGTTCTTCTTGTCGAACCCTTGGGTTGCTTTTTGTCATGGATTGTTCACAAATGGTCCTCCTCGGCTCCCCCCTTGTTTTACCCTTGATTTGTGCAGCAACCACAAACAAGTTGCTTAAAGCAAATGTGCTCCTTCACTTAAAATCACAAGACTACCGGGATAAAATCAACAAGAATTAGATTAACATACCGACCTCGACCTCATCCCTGAGACTAGCTCACATTTAGGATCTATTTATCTTTCTTCTTTAATTTTTAACCATTTCATTTTCATTGAACCATATGAAAAATACCAATTAGGTATTTATTAGATTCGGAAAGAAAAAACACAGTGTAGCAGAATACATGATCCTCCGATATCATCATGTTGCCACTAAAAGGCTCAAGGATCTTAGTATCTCAGTCATTGCGATTAAAAATGTACAATTATGATGATAATTAACAGGTACCTTTTCGCTGTGCCACTAGATTACAAAGTAGAGACCTATAATAATAGGTCCCATTTGATTTGAATTCAAATGTAAACTCTCCTATGCTATTATTGAGCGTCCCTAACCACACCACAGATGCAATTATATCAAATTTGTGGACCCTCTCTTTTACCTCATTCCCATCGTTGTATTTTATGGGTTGTAATAGCATGGGCTAAATAATAGCGGCCATTGTATTCACAAAGGCTAGACGCTAGCATTGTATTCACACAGACTGGAAAAATAGGCCAACAAGGCATAGAACAAAAAACAGGGGACTAAATCACATGAAAGCATGCATGATTTAACAACCAACTAATATCCAAAGTTCCCGATTGAAACACAAACAAGAAGTCAGTCAAACATCAACTAGAAGACTAGCTAAAACCCTAGCAATCAACATGAAACCACACTAAAACCCTAACTAACTAATTAAGAGGGCAAACCTAGCAAGGTGGCGGATCCTTCCCACAAGTAACAAGCAGTTGCAAGCTCAAAGGGATGTAAATATCAAGATTAAGCACCCTCAGCTTGATGGCAGTGCAGAGGCAAACAGGACTGGGCAACAGTAGTTTTCAACTGCATTCCCTAATCCAACATGCACAAGCCCCACCCAAAACATCAAGGCAAAGCCCTAGCTCCAATATTTCTAAAGAGCATTTCATCGGAGGCGGCGGATTGATCCACGGAAGGAGCCCGGGCCTGCCACCGCCTGTCGAGGCCGGCAGGGTCACCACCGGCGAGGGGAATTTCTTGGGGTGATGATGTGTTGATAAGACACTAGTTGGAAGTGTTGACGTTATGAGAAGTAGTATGAGTAGGATTTGTGTAGCCATGGTAATTTTGGAAGCAAGTATTCGTGAATTCTTTAGGTTGGGAATTTTATAGATGAGATTTAGACCTACATGTGAACCTGGCATCAAATTCTTTAGTTATCCTAGGTTTTTTTGTTCAATATTAACTTCCATCAGTTTCTCATAATAGCACATGTGAGCAAAAGCTAGCACTGCAACCCTCTCATTCATTTGTGAGGAGAAATTGGCTTATATATATAATTTTGAAGAAATCTCTGTACACATATATAGCTTAGACGACGATTCAGATGACAGCTATACAGGCATGAGATCAAAATTCAAACATAAAGAGTTACCGGATGTAGATCCTCAATCCATAACTGCAATTATGATATCACTGATATCCAGACATCTTCTACATAAAATCTTGGAAGTGAATGACAGTCAAGTACACAACAACATACAAAGCACATTCAAACCATATTTTCCAATTCTTGCCATCATCTCATGATTAGTGTCGACACGCAACATTAGGAATCAATCAGGTATGACTCATGCGGTAAAATTTTCCTTTCCTCTCTTCAAAATGAGAGAGGTCGCCGGTCCAATTTCTGGAAAAGGAAAATAAATATCCAGCTTATAGCAGCTTTGTTCTCATCGGCTTATACTTTCCCTGAAATCTGGCCAAATTATATATGGAGTGATTGTGGGAAGTGAATTGGGCATCAAATTAAGTCTAATAGCAGTGGATTTAAGGGTTCAGACGCGCGAACCCTTGGCTTACATGGACTATAGAACATACAACAGTACCTTTTAAGCTAGGGTTTGGAATTTTATGCTGCAACTACAAGGTGAGGGTGTGCCCAGCTCAGTACTTGGATTGCAAGTGCTAGCATAGCTCCACGTCAGAAAACCATGAGTGAGCACATGGTTTGAGTTTTCTGGATTGACTGGTTCTAGTAAGGTTCTATAGAATCCCTGTTGGACGGTTTTTTTTCATGGAAGCGAGTTATCCACTATCCACAATGTGATATATGGACGACCGAGACTAAACGAAAAGTCAAATCCTATTTTTAAGGATATTCTCTCTCTCTCTCTCTCTCCCTCCCTCCAAATATATGTGCATCAAATAGCCATACCTGAGATTTAACATAACTGGCTGCTACAGATGTAAACTGGCTCTTATGCTAACAAAATTCTTCAAGTAGATTAGGTATTAACAATGAAGGGTGCATGAACTTGAACATGAAACCATATCTCAAGACTTGAAACCTAAACACAAGGGACTACAAGGATGAGTGTCGAGCCGAGCTGGTAACATAGAGATGCTATAACAAATCATAACATAAACAAGTATGCTATATAGGATCAGACCTGCGTATGCCCACCTGGAAACCCAGCAGTCGTGACCGGATGTGATTCACAACGGTAGAAAACAGATCAACAAATGAACAATCGATTGGAAAATTCGGGTCCTAAAACTTATAAACAGCGAGGCTCATTAGTAAATCATGAGTGGATTTGTTAACATGTCTTTTCATAAAGGAATGAACGCAAAAACAGGTAGCACAATCAACATAGACAGTAGATTCAGCTGTCGTCTGCTCCTAGGCAAATAATCCTTCTATCTGTTTTCGCTAATTTTCTTGAGTAATAAACAAGGGATTTGAGGTTTTTCATCCAAATTTGTAAAGGTAACAAACTAAATATTCTAAGTAGGTTGCATTTTCGTTAGGTTGATTCAGAATTAGGGCTTTGCTATCAATCCATAAAATATTGTGAGTTTCAGTCTTTTATTTCTGATTATGACAATTGTTTTTGTGGCTATGTTTACAATCCTCTACAAGTTAAATGCATATGCCTTTATTCTTCATCCAATGATCGCCTCAGGACCATATTCACCGGTGAGGATGTTTTGTTGCAAGTATCAGCGTAAGAATAATGGTGATGGGTGGACTTTATGTTCAATGACAGCTAAACTGTTGTTTTTGCATAAATATGTGCATACAAGCATCAGAGTATCGGACAACCAAACCATTGTTTTCCCATAAATATGTACATACATACATACATACATACATACATGGGGACATAACAACACTTGACCATCAATTGGAATTACAATCACGGTACCCACAGTTTCATTTTTCTTGGGTAATATGTGTGTGCGCAACCGTCGACCAGCGGCGGATAACGGGAGGCAGGACGGCAGTGGCAGATGGACGATGAGTGCATAGATGACGGCAGGCGGCGGAAGGGCGAACGGTCGACGGTCAACGAACGGCCGACGGTTGACCAGCGGTTATGACACATCTTGCGTTAGGTAGGAATATTTCATGGTAATTTAGAATAGATACCGGTTTTGGAAGGAATATAACTCATATGAAACGAGGTCATTTGATTACCATGGTAATCATGTATTCCCAGGAATATTTTTTTACAGGCACGGTAATTTTTAATGGGAATTCGGGATTACCATCTAAATTACTGTTCATATCATAATATTGCAATTCATACGCCCCACTTTTATGCATTTTATAAGTAAACAGGTACTTTTGACGCTCGTTTGTTGTATAATACAGGATACAGGCTCTTGGAACGAAGACAGTGAGAAAAGGCAAAAGATGATACAAAAGAGAGATTTTTTGACCAACAAAAAGATGGATCCGAGTCACGAAGAACAGGTTACAATTGTATGAAGCAGTGCAATCCGAAATATCAAAGTGAACGGTCAAAAGCTCCTTACAAGTTTTCACTGAAGATCTGGAAAAGACCAAGAAGCCAAACAGAGAAAAATAGTGAACAAATAAACCCAAGTACCCAAAATGAAGACCACGGAAGATGGTGGCATGAAGCCACCAAAAGGCCGCGGAACCGGGGCCCAAGGCCTATCATTGCCGCGGTTCCGCGGCCGTATGGTGTCCATGTCGGCACCGACTTCTTGTGTCGGTGCGACGGTGCGGGTGTTGGGATTTTTAAGGGGCAAATCTGTAATTGCACCTCTGAGAGAGTCTGTGACCCTAGCTTCACTGTTTGCTTATAAATTGTACTCAAAATCTGTAAAATGCTATGCCTCTTATCAATCAATAAAATCAGACCTGTTGAGAGATCAAGAGTATCAATCTTGTAAGTGTTCTTTATTTTTATGCTTTAGTTTAGTTCTTTTTTCTTGTCCTAGCTACTATACTTATTGCAGTAGAGTAATCTTAATACTTGCCGTAGTTAACTAGTCTAGCCTCTTTTAATTTGCAGTAAATAATAATTCAAGATCAGAACAAAACATTTTAAAGCATAACAACAAAATGTCGTTTTTAGATAATTCCCTAATGAGCGAGTAAAACCCTCGCTCGTTAGGGTTAGGAACAAGGGAGGGAGTGAGAGATGGATATCTCTCACCTCCTTCAATGCCAACATATTTTCAAAACAAGAACTTCATGCACGCATGTATGATCCGCCTCCTACGGCACCCTACCTACGAGGTAACGGTGAACCGTAGTATAAAAGGCCGGACATACATGACGTCCATGAAGATTGCAGCAATTAATATGAAAGGACGGACAAGGATCTAGAAGAAGAAACTTCGTTTCTTCCCGATCATCCTAATCCTCTTTGCTAATAATTATTGTGATTTTCTAAAAAGCTTTAATCAAACGGCATTGAAAGAGGTGACAATATTGATCTCATCAACCCTACCTTAGACTTTTCTTCCCGATCATCCTAATCCTCTTTGCTAATAATTATTGTGATTTTCTAAAAAGCTTTAATCAAACGGCATTGAAAGAGGTGACAATATTGATCTCATCAACCCTACCTTAGACCTAACCCTAACGAGTTCTTTCATATCATATAAATTAGTTTTTAAATCAATCGACAAAAACCAAACAACAATCTGAATCAACTCGTTATAACACAAAAACAGAAAATTACACATCTCTGCGGATCGACCCGTACTCACCGGCTAGCTGCAAAGCGACGCCGTTTCTGATTACGGTAAACTACAATTTTTTTTGGAATTAATCAAATGGCGCCGTTGCCGGGGATGGCGTAATTTTTGGATTTGTATGATTTCGGGTTGATATAAATTTTGAAAAATCATAAAAATCAGAAAATAGAAAAATGCAAAAACATTTTAGCGATTTTTATCTGTTTGAAGGGTTCTATGTTTTGAATCTTGCAGGAACAGCAAAGGATTGTGAATCTGGAAATTTACAGAGAGCAAAAGAGAAGTTGGTACATAAGAACAGAGAGGAATTACAAGCACAGAGCAGCACATTTTTTTTTCAGAGCCTAATCTGCTCAACTGACCGCGGTTTCACCGCATAGGAAGGTCCCAGACCGCGGAACCGCCGCGTGTCTGCCACGTCAGCACATCAAAATTGCAAGGTTTGTTTTCTCCTTCTCCCCTCTTCAACCTCCCATATATCTCTCTGTAAAAACTTTCTGCAGGACTTCTTTGCGCAAAAATCTTCTCCCCCTTCTCAATAACAGATTTTCTGCAGGTTTCTTTGCGCCGCGCTCAAAATTGATTGCAAGTGAATTTTACTGTTTTGCATAATTTAATCGGACTGTAAGGGACTAATTGACCAAACTCAGATTGGGTGGGGATTTCATCACCCTTCTCAGGACCCCAGAAAACACCTAAAGCATGTGCATTGACCACAGTTAATTAAAAAAGATTAGACTCAGACCTAAGGACATCGAGCTCAATAGGAAAAGGACTAGTATAGGCATCGGCCGTTTATCCTAACCGACATTGCGGTGTCTAGGTTAGTGGTTATTAATTAGGCCCACTGTAGTGGTGGTTCCTTCCCACTTACCTGACCGTACTTGTCCGTGAAGAGGCGGTTTGAGGTCCTATTTCTAGCCCTAGTTAGGAGCTGTCTAGCAGACCTAGGCGACCCTAGATCTAGGCCTGATTGTGCATGTGTGGTTGATACATTTGTGTCACGAGTCCCTTTTGAAAAACCTTTTTGCAAAACTCTCACATAAAAAAAAAGAAAAATCTTTTCAAAACTTGCAACTTGCCGCTAAGAAAACTTGCAACTCACTTCCATAACTTTCCCTCACTGACGTTATCTTACCTCCACATTCTGTCTTTTTCTTTTTTCTGACTGCACTACCCTTTAGTGTATGTCACTTTGGACTAGGGATACTGACGCCCGATTAGTCCGTGTTTCGTTGGTACCGACCGACGAACCTTTCGACACTAAAGTCGACACTCCGTCCACTTTCTTACCCTCAACTTCAAATTCTTTCACCGAACGCATGTCGGGATTCGACCCCAACAATACCTTACCGACGGGAAGGATTCCACCTCCGTTAGGTGCGAATGACCCGAGCCAGCCGCCTGTTGAAGCACCCGCACGGGTTGCACTCCAGGATCTCTTTTACCCCATCCGCACTTCTTTACCTACTTGTCTTTCACCCCCACCGGCAAATGGGGACAATTTTGAAATAAAACCACATTTCATCAATATGCTGCCAAAATTTCATAGTTTGGAATCTGAAGATGCATATATGTTTATTAATAAATTCCAAAATGTGTGCGCTATGATGAAAACAACCCAACTGAGTGATAACGCTATAAGGCTAAGGGTCATTCCTTTCACCTTATGTGACCGCCGAGAAGTGGCTATATAGCACCGCATCACATTCCATAAGATATTGAGACGAGTTTGTGAAGGCTTTTCTGAAAAAGTTCTATCCTCATCACAAAACTGCCAGAATCCGCAATGAAATAATTCAATTCTCACAACTTCCTTCCGAACCATTTTGGAAGTGCTTCGAGAGATTTAAGGACCTACTAGTTCAATGCCCTCATCATGGGATCGAAAGTTGGCAATTTTGCCAAACATTATACGAAGGATTGAACTCGGCAACGAAGCAGTTGCTAGAAACCATCTGTCAAGGTCATTTTCTCTCTAAGTCTAGTGATGAAGCATGGCAGTTTCTTGAGGATCTTAGTGAGCAAACAATACAGTGGGAGAGTACCAAGACCACATCATCTTCTAATGGTCAATCTAGGGCAGGCATACATCAAGTAGAGATGTCGATTGCCATGAAGGCCGAGATGGCCACTCTTACGAAAAAGTTAGAAGCGATTGAGACCAAAATCTCATCGCCTTCTCCTGCCCCTGCTATGCCCCCACGAACTATCTGTGCTTGTTGTGCGGATCCATCGCACCTAACCGAAGAGTGTCCTTATAATGCATCCACTCAAGGACAGGATCAAGTCAATGCTGCATTTCAGCAACGACAAAGAAACGATCCGTACTCTTCGACATATAATCCGGGGTGGAGGAGTCACCCAAATTTCGCTTGGAACCAAAATCAACAATTCCAAGGAAATAACAACTTTCAAAGACCCCCTCCTCCACAACAACAACAAGCACCCTCACAAACTCAATTTCAACCGCAACAATTTCAACAACCACCTTACCCTAATCAGGTGAACAATTTTGTGCCTAACAATGCTTACCAGCCAAATAATTATGTTCAACCTAATAATGATAAGGTTAGCTCGCTCGAAAGAAGTCTAGATGCGTTCCTTAAGCAATCTACACAGTCTACAGCAAGACTTGAGACTTCTATTCAATCTTTAGTGCAAAATAATGCCTCACATGATCAAAGCATCAAATCAATTGAGGCACAAATTGCACAACTCAATGCAGCTTTGAGCGAGCGCGAAAAAGGAAAACTCCCGTCTCAACCACTGCCCAACCCCGATCACGCACACGCTGCATATCAACAGCAGAATCATAACGTAAATGCCGTGACCACGTTGAGATCGGGAAAAGTTTTGCAGAAAAATGTGGGCATGAACAATGACACCCCTGCCGGTAGGACTTCATCTTCTTCACCTTCTTCTTCAGAGCCTATTCTCCACCCTTCACATGGCTCTACCTCTTCTAGTTTGAACGGACCCATTTCTCACAACACGAACACATCTACACAGGGTGCCGTTCCAACTCGACAATCTGATCCGCAAAAATTGGACTCAACCACCTTTCAAAATGTTCCTTTTCCTAATCGATTGAGATCCAATAAACCAACTCCTCAGATGGAGAAGATTGTCGAGTTGTTCAAATAGGTTAGCATAAATATCCCTCTTTTGGATGCAATTCAGCAAGTTCCTTCATATGCAAAAATTTTAAAGGACTTATGCACCAAAAAGAGGAAGTCGCAAGTGCCAAAGAAAGTTTTTGTGGCTAGTGCTATTAGCGATGCTCTTGTAAATTCCTTACCCCCAAAGCAAAAGGACCCCGGGTGTCCTACAATTTCGATAACAATTGGGGACAAGAACATAAATAGAGCACTACTAGATCTTGGTGCGAGTGTCAATTTGCTACCCTATTCTGTGTACGAGCAATTGGGCGTTGGAGAGCTTAAGCCCACTCACTGTACTCTCCAAATGGCCGACCGGTCAATAACCCATCCTAGGGGAGAGCTGGAGGATGTGTTAATTAGAGTAGGGGATTTCATTTTCCTCGTTGACTTTATTGTGATGGATACACAACCTGTTGCTAACCCCCGGAACCAAATTCCGGTAATACTTGGTCGACCATTTCTGGCCACTTCCAACGCAGTGATCAATTGTCGTAATGGTTCAATAAACCTATCTTTCGGCAATATGACAATTGAGCTCAATATTTTCAAGTTGGGAAGTCAGCCTGCTGAGCCTAATGCTAGCGTACTCGATGTTTGCTCGATCAATGAGATCGCGGAGGAGGACTGTGAATTCGAGAATTTTTTGTTCGATCACAGCAATGTTAACGCCACTAGTGCGTTCCTCCTAGAATCCGACGCAGCTTTCACAGCGGATAATGATTTTGAGTGCTTTACCTTCGTTGATGACTTGAAGACTCATCACCTGAATTGGAGTTTTTTGCTTTTTCGAATGAGTTAGTTGAACCATCCGACACTGTTGCGTACACTCGGTTCGAACCTTTGATGGAATCATTCGAGTTTGAAACAACTACCCCATTGTTACCATCTATTGTTTCACCTCCTAAACTCGAATTAAAGCTTTTGCCGACACACCTAAAATATGCTTATCTAGGTGATAATGAGACCTTACCTGTCATTATATCAGCCTCTCTAGCTCTTGAGCAAGAGAAGGCTCTTTTGATGGTCTTACATAATAATCGGCAGGCTTTCGGCTGGTCTATGGCGAACATTAAAGGGATTAGTCCCCTCGTAGTCGAACATCATATACACTTAATGGATGATACCAAGCCAGCACGGGATCCACAAAGGCGCCTCAACCCCATCATGAAAGAGGCTGTTAAGAAGGAAATTGTCAAGTGTCTGGATAGCGGTATCATTTACCCTATCTCGGATAGCCAATGGGTTAGCCCAATCCACGTCGTGCCAAAGAAATCGGGCATTACGGTCATTACCAATAAGGCAAATGAGTTGATTCCCACTCGCACCCAAACTGGGTGGCGAGTCTGCATAGACTATAGGAAACTCAATGCTGCAACAAGGAAAGACCACTTTCCTTAACCTTTCATTGACCAAATGCTCGAGCGATTGGCGGGGCACGAGTTCTATTGCTTTCTCGATGGCTATTCCGGTTACAACCAAGTCCCCATCGCCAAAGAGGACCAAGACAAGACAACATTCACTTGCCCCTTTGGCACGTTTGTTTATCGTCGCATGCCCTTTGGGTTATGCAATGCACCCGCGACATTTCAACGGTGTATGATGGGGATCTTTTCAGACATGGTTGAAAAGTTCTTGGAGATCTTTATGGATGATTTCTCCATTTTTGGCGACTCCTTCGACGAGTGTTTACGCCATCTTGACGCTGTTCTTACCCGCTGCAGGGATAAGAACCTCACATTGAATTGGGAGAAGTGCCATTTCATGGTGCGAGAGGGCATTGTCTTAGGACATGTCATCTCGCAACACGGCATCGAGGTAGATAGAGCAAAAATCGAAGTGATTTCTAACCTCCCTCCCCCAAAATGCGTCAAAGATATTAGAGCCTTCCTTGGCCACGCCGGTTTCTACAGACAGTTCATCAAAGACTTTAGCAAGATTGCTGGACCCTTGACTCTCTTACTGGCCAAGGACACAACTTTTGCAGTCGACTCCACTTGCATTGAAGCATTCGAGTCTTTGAAGCATTCCCTCATCACCGCACCCATCCTCTCATCTCCCGACTGGACGCACCCTTTTGAAATCATGTGCGACGCATCAGACTTTGCTATTGGCGCTGTTCTTGGACAGCACATTAATAAGATGCCGCACGTGATTTATTATGCGAGCCGAACACTAAATGAGGCCCAACTCAACTACACAACAACAGAGAAAGAGTTTTTAGCTGTTGTGTTTGCACTCGAAAAATTTCGGTCTTATTTAATCGGCTCTCCAGTCGTTGTATATACTGATCATTCAGCTCTTCGCCACCTTTTTACGAAGAAAGATGCTAAGTCAAGGCTAATACGTTGGATCCTTTTATTACAAGAGTTTGACCTTGTCATTAAGGACAAAAAAGGATGTGAAAACGTAGTAGCTGATCACCTATCACGACTTCCTTTTGCGCCCACGCTCGATCTTCCAATCACTGATGTTTTTCCCGACGAGCAACTCTTGACCGTTTCTTGCGAACCATGGTTCGCCGATATTGTGAATTACTTAGCCACCGGCCTGATACCCAATGATTGGTCGAGACAGGATAAACTTCGATTTTTATCCCAAGTAAAGCATTTTTACTGGGATGAGCCCTATCTTTTTAAATACTGTTCCGACCAAATCATTCGTCGGTGTGTACCTGAAAGTGAGGTCAAGAGCGTGCTGTCTTTTTGCCACGATCAAGCCTGTGGCGGGCATTTTGGCCCAAAGAAGACAGCCGAAAAAGTTTTGCAGTGTGGTTTCTATTGGCCACGACTCTTCAAGGATGCATTTGAATACTGCAAAACTTGCTCCCGGTGCCAACACTTGGGCCGGATTTCGCGGAGAAACGAAATGCCGCTCCAACCTATTTTGGTTGTGGACATTTTTGATGTTTGGGGCATAGATTTCATGGGACCATTTCCTAACTCTTTTGGAAATGTGTATATCCTGTTGGCAGTTGACTATGTTTCTAAGTGGGTCGAGGCTGTGCCCAGCCGAACGAACGATAATAAAGTTGTCGTTCGGTTTCTTAAAGAACACATTTTCTCGATTTGGGCACCCTCGGGCGATAATAAGTGATAATGGTTCTCACTTCTGCAATAGGACTTTCGAGTCCTTAATGCGCAAATACTCTATCACCCACAAATTGTCAACGCCATATCACCCTCAAACATGTGGGCAAGCCGAGGTTTCGAATCGGCAAATAAAGCAAATCTTGGAGAAAACGGTTTCCAAAAACCGTAAGGATTGGTCACTTAAACTGATAGATGCACTATGGGCTTTCCGTACTGCATATAAGACCGATCTTGGTATGTCTCCATACCGACTTGTGTACGGGAAGGCTTGCCACCTCCCAGTGGAGATCGAGCATAAAGCATTTTGGGCTATCAAAGAGCTGAATTTGTCTTTAGGAGATGCGGGCAGCAATCGAAAGCTGCAATTGAATGAGTTGGAGGAGCTGAGGCATATGATAATGCCATAACTGCTAAAAACCGAGCCAAGGTGTTCCACGATAAACACCTTTTGCGAAAAACTTTCGAACCTGGTCAACAGGTCTTACTTTATGACACTCGGTTACATTTTCATCCCGGCAAGCTCCGTTTATCCGCACGGTGCGATTGATCTTGAGAACCCTGAAGACGGTACCTTATTCAAGGTAAATGGGCATCGACTGAAACCGTTCTTCACAGCGGACCCTACGGAGGAGCTCCTGTTTTTGCAGGAGCCGATTTACACTGATTGATCTTCCTCCACCTTCACCCCCAAATTTCTTTTCCCAAAACATTATTTCAAATAAGTTTGGGGGTGTGTATAGTGTTTGTATATATATATAAAAAAAATAATAATAAAAAATAAAAAAAAATTAAAATAAAAAAAATGATAGTTTTTGGACCAAATTGCAAATTTGCAGATTAAGAGCTGATTTTACAAATAAAACCCTCGTTTTAGAGGGTGTTTTATGCAAATCACCCTCCCATCCCCTATTTAAAGGAACCCGACCACCCCCCTGTGTTCTTAAACCTAAATATTTTCTCCTCATAAAACCCTAGCCGCCGCCCCCTACCCTCTGCAGAAGAATCTCGCCGCGCCGCCACCAACCGACCGCGGAACCGCCGCCGTAGACGCCTCCCGCCGCTGATCCGCCGCATTCTGGTCTCTTCACCCCCTGAAATTTTCAGGGGAGGTAACACTGTCTAAATCCTCTCTGTTACTGCATATCATTTTACTGTAAACATCTAAATGGCACATAAAATGCAGTATGAAAGATTTTTCCCCTGTTTTCGAACACGAGGTATACAGTAGATATTTCGCGCATGAAATCGCACAACGGGGCTGGAATTTCCTGCTCTATAATCATGCATCTGCGTTTGCCCTACCTAACCTAGTTGCCCTATTTTACGAATCCATGGAAGATAATAGCCTTGACAACTTAGGTTACATTAAGCTAAATTGGGGAAATCGTGAAATTCACATCGATAGAAACTTGATACACGAGGTTACACTCATACCACGTGTACCTGCACATGAACACCCATTGCGCTTTGAAGATTATATGCCCTTGATGGGTAATGACTGTGCACGAGAACCGCGTAAGGGCATCCAAGCACGGACCCTTTTTGTGAACGTTTTAACTGTGTGCCGGTGGGCACAAAACAATATCTTTGGTAGTTCCCACAACACGACCTTCTTCACCCCTTCGTTACATGTCGTACATACGCTGATGATGAAGAATCCTAGGTTCGACATGTGTACGGTTTTGCTCCAATCCATAGGTACGGGGAAACGAGGTTCCGTATACCCATGTCCCATGCTTGTTACACAAATCTGCCGTTATTTCCTCCCAGCCGAGGAATTTGACTCATATATGATAGACGGTGTCCCGGTTCGACCACTTGTAGAGGGCGTCTCGTCGTCCTACTCTAGACTCACGGATATTTGAACACGAACGGAACCGGCAGAAAATGTACCTGCACACACCACTAGCTCGAGCTCGACTTCGAGCGGGAAAGAACTAACTCCCCAAGAGCATGCGCGATTAGTGAGGAGAACAGTGAGGAGAATCGATTCTTTGAGAGATGAGTTTCGGGCAACTGCGCGAGATCACGACCGTCGGTTGACGGAAATTGAGAGGGGAATCCAAACACTTTTGGCTAGAGGGGAACGATCACGTTCACGCTCACGAGCGCGACGTGGGGCCGGGCAGTGAGGGCACTGCTTTGCTCAAGTTTGGGGGAGAGGGTAATGTATCTTTTGCATTGTATATTGTATATATTTTCTTTTCCTTTTGCATATTTAATTTTCGCATTGCATCTTTATATAAAAAATTCATAAAAATTTGAAAATTTGAAGAAAAAAAAATTTGAAAACTGAAAAACCCATAAAAAAATTGAAAAAATTCAAAAATTATAAAAATTATTGTATTCAATTTTGGTTAATTAACTTGAGTTTGATAAAAAGGTTAACTGGCTAGGAAAAACTAGATCTTAGACTTAGCAAATTAAAAACCCTAAAAATAACCTTCCTTAGAGTTTAACGGTAGAGAATATATGTCTTTGTAGGTTATTTAGGAATAGGCAAATTTTGGGTTCACTTCGTGGGTTAAGTCAAAATGAGGGAAGAGTATTAATGTTCTTATTAAAGTATAAGTTCGAAAGATAGTTCCTACCTTAAGTTTAGATTCTAAAAACATGTACCCTACAAAATGCACAATCACGCACCTTGAAACTTGGATTAGTAGAAGAGACCTTGAATTACTCTTGTCTTAAGTCCTTAGCACAATGGAAAAAAAAAGTGAATAAAAAAATGGACACTGGTTTTTGTGATTACTTAGGGCTAGAAAATTAATTAGCGAGGATGCTTCATCACCTAGTGCCTTAGACCAACTGGTTTGGGAGTCACTGCTAAAAGCCTTGGGTGTTGCAAAACTAGGAAATACGCTTTAAAGTGCTAACGCATCTTGTAATCGGCTGTTGGTACCTCAAGAAGTATTAACAGTCGCATGAAGGATGTGTAAGCGAAAGTTAAGAAAAATTCACAAAGTGCTTTGGACAATGGACGAGAGTACGATTGCTTGATTTGAATTTCCAAGTGTAGGGGTGACAATTACACACACGTGAGGCTATGTGATTAGAGTTTAGATAAGAAAAAGAAATGAAGAATAAAACTTGTAGCTTTAATAGAGTTGATAGAAATTCCTAAGTGGAGATGAAACTCTAGAAGAAAAACTTAAGAAATGCTGAATTCTAAGTAATTCTATAGAACATGTACAATCTTAAGTTACATAATAAGGAAGTGTGAAGAATATGGGTGGATAATTTGCGGGGCATCGATAATAGACTTCCTTGTTAGAAAACCTAATTGGAGAGCAAAAAGTCGAAAAACCAAGTTGAGAGGATTTTGTGGGTGTAATCCGCTGAAAACCCTCAGGAGACAACACTCCTACTAGGGACACCTAGAGGTTTAACGGCTTGTTGCACGTGCTCAGTGCAATCGCGTTTCCCTGCGAAAGTGCGGCAAGGTTAGAATAAATTAATAAGTTTACTCGAGGACGAGCAAAAGATAAGTTTGGGGGTATTTGTTCATATCATAATATTGCAATTCATAGCCCCACTTTTATGCATTTTATAAGTAAACAGGTACTTTTGACGCTCGTTTGTTGCATAATACAGGATACAGGCTCTTGGAACGAAGACAGTGAGAAAAGGCAAAAGATGATACAAAAGAGAGACTTTTTGACCAACAAGAAGATGGATCCGAGTCACGAAGAACAGGTTACAATTGTATGAAGCAGTGCAATCCGAAATATCAAAGTGAACGGTCAAAAGCTCCTTACAAGTTTTCACTGAATATCTGGAAAAGACCAAGAAGCCAAACAGAGAAAAATAGTGAATAACAAATAAGCCCAAGTACCCAAAATGAAGACCACAGAAGATGGTGGCATGAAGCCACCAAAGGGCCGCGGAACCGCGGCCCAAGGCCTATCATTGCCGCGGTTCCGCGGCCGTATGGTGTCCATGTCGGCACCGACTTCTTGTGTCGGTACGACGGTGCGGGTGTTAGGATTTTTACGGGGCAAATCTGTAATTGCACCTCTGAGAGAGTCTGTAACCCTAGCTTCACTGTTTGCTTATAAATTGTACTCAAAATCTGTAAAATGCTATGCCTCTTATCAATCAATAAAATCATACCTGTTGAGAGATCGAGAGCATCAATCTTGTAAGTGTTCTTTATTTTTATGCTTTAGTTTAGTTCTTTTTTCTTACCCTAGCTAATATACTTATTGCAGTAGAGTAATCTTAATACTTGCCGTAGTTAACTAGTCTAGCCTCTTTTAATTTGCAGTAAATAATAATTCAAGATCAGACCAAAACATTTTAAAGCATAACAACAAAATGTCGTTTTTAGATAATTCCCTAATGAGCGAGTAAAACCCTCGCTCGTTAGGGTTAGGAACAAGGGAGGGAGGGAGAGATGGATATCTCTCACCTCCTTCAATGCCAACATATTTTCAAAACAAGAACTTCATGCACGCATATATGATCCGCCCCCCACGACACCCTACCTACGAGGTAACGGTGAACCGTAGTATAAAAGGCCGGACATACATGACGTCCATGAAGATTGCAGCAATTAATAGGAAAGGACGGACAAGGATCTAGAGGAAGAAACTTCGTTTCTTCCCGATCATCCTAATCCTCTTTGCTAATAATTGCTGTGATTTTCTAAAAAGCTTTAATCAAACGGCATTGAAAGAGGTGACAATATTGATCTCATCAACCCTACCTTAGACCTAACCCTAACGAGTTCTTTCATATCATATAAATTAGTTTTTAAATCAATCGACAAAAACCAAACAACAATCTGAATCAACTCGTTATAACACAAAAACAGAAAATTACACATCTCTGTGGATCGACCCGTACTCACCGGCTAGCTGCAAAGCGACGCCGTTTCTGATTACGGTAAACTACAATTTTTTTTGGAATTAATCAATTACCTACTACCAAGCTCACCCTAAGAAAATTAAGTCTTGAAAGCTTGTCTTCCTGGAATTGCGGTTTCATTGCTTGTTTGCATGTCATCATGTCTAACTTCAATTCTCAAATTCATTGCTTTTTGGAAGGCCCTGGGGTAAGAACACAAAATGAAATGGTTAATTATTGATTGGTATAACATAATGTGACCCATTTCACCCCCAATCCATCCTTTTTCAAAAACCGAATTCGTATGTCCAACAATGATGGTGGACGCTTTGGAATGGAAACTGCATTCCAATTCTTTGCACACAAACAACAAAAGTCCATTTTACCATGCATAGATGTCGAAGGGATTTCCGTAGGCCAAATTCCAATGAGTTTGCGGAAACGAACAATTCCTTAAGCGCGGCGCAGAAAACATAATCAGCAGCTTTTCCTTCAGATGTCCTCTTGGATCTTTCACAGCAATATTTAAGCCTTCTTTCCATCCTATTCCTCTTGTCTCTCTTTTGTGGATTCAAAACTATTATTTGGTTCTCTTCTTCCGGATTGAAACTTTAATCCTTTTCTTTTGCCTATGTTGCCTTCTTGCATGTCTATCAATATGAAGAAAAGTTGCGACTCCTTGTGCTTTAAAGTCTCATCCACACCTCCATCCATTATAATATACAGAGATACCCAACAGGATAGCCTCCTTGTAGAACCTTATGGTACATTTCGGTAACTCATACCTTTGCTTATAAAATGCCTCATAACCTTTCTTCTTCTACTACTACTCAATAGAGTTGAATTTCTTCATGATGAGAAATTTAGAACTCGTCTAATAAATGACATGCTATAATCCTTCAAGTAAAATTCCTCTAATAAATAACAGGATAGCCAACTTCTATATCAATATCTACTGTTCAGTTTTATGGGACCCTTTTTTGTTAATTTCATTCTGGGAGCATATATCCATCTCAAACACTTCAATAGAAATGAATCAGATGTGTTAATCCAACCAGATCAGATCTGAAGACTTTAAAGAAACACCAGGTTCATCATTTTGATCTAGGTTCAGGATCTGCCAAAACACTGAAGGATATATTTGCTGTCCTATCCACAATCTGTAGGCAATTTTGGCCTCTTAGTGTACACTAAAGTCATCCATGAAGTAGATAACAAAAACCACAATCAAACCAAGGTATATTTGAGATGTGAAATCTCTAGAAACTAGAAACCTTCTACACAGCTATTCTGATATGCTCCCATGCCTCCACTTAATTCTAACCTCCTTTTGTGTGTGCGCGTGTGGTCATAAAACTCTGCCAGATCTTTAGCCAAGCTTTGCTTCATAGCCAACCCCGGTTGGATGGGAAAGGCTTATATGATGATGACGATGATGATTTGAACCTTTAAAATTATTACATATAATCTCAAGAAACTTGAAGGATTATGTTTCTTTCTATCAAACGGAACAATATATGCAAAGCCTTCGCATGGAAGCTAGGGTAAGTTTGAAGTCCGAGGTTACATTACCATCCCTTGGAAAAAAGAATCGGCATATGAAGGTTATTCAAAAGTCTAGCAAACCTGCAGTTTCTGTTCTTAATCCCCTCTCGCGTAACCTAATAACGTCTCTATAAGAGAAGCAAGGTTTTAAAAATCAGATATTATAATCGTATTGGATAGGTGCTTCCTATATCATGTATCGGCTGATAAATCAGTCGACCCAAATCGGTCAATATATAGGAAAAAATACATCGATTTTATCATTTCAATACGAACCGTCCATATATGATATATGATATTTTATTCAATGAAAAGAAGAAATTCAAGTTGTTATATCTTCATGTCCATGAAGCAAAAATAAAATTTGATCATGCAAAATTCTAAACAACTAAGAGAGTTAAGAATCTGAAAGCAATAAACTAGCATTAAAACAATGGCCGATTCAATATATGCAAATATATGCAAAAGTGAACCTTCTAAAATTTGAGTAAAGCATAAATTGGTTGATGTAAGACAAACAGCTTTCACATGGTCAAAAGACAGCTTTGCGATGTAACTTTCATAGCCAGACAAAGCTAACTTGGTGATTCAATTTTTAACAAAAAGAGAGTCAAATACAGCATGATGATAGGCTTCACAAGGAATGCCTTATTTCTTTCATTCCCTAATAAAGACAGCAGCAAGTGAACACAATAACAACAAACCAGACATCTTTTCCGTCTAGGTTGATGCATCTCGTTCTCCACCAAGTGCGCTACGCAAATTGTCGTAGGGGTAGACTTTTGGAGCCTAGAAAAAAGAAGGATGTCCACATAAATAATGTATTTTCCACAATACACAAAATTCAAATGATCTAGAATTTACATGGTCAATGCCAAACTTCAGAAGACTGTGCCTAAGAGATGATTGTTTTTAAATGTACATAGAATCCAGATTATTTCAAATGAATCATGTTTCAAACGGATCATGTGTTCTAACAAGCATGCAGCAAATATATAGGCAGGCAGTAATCATAGCATTTTCTACTCCACACAAAATCAGCAATGCCACCAGGTCGAAATAGGTTTAAAGGGAATTCATGAGGGACAATTGATAATGATATATAAGAATTCAGTTTGTAATCTTAAAAAATGAGATATAAAAAATTACAACAAAATAACCGATGTTTGGAAAATCTATGGTAGATAAAGAAAGACTAAAACTGTCTACTAAATCTCTAATACTTGGAGGATACACACAGTAAAAGCACGGTGATTTGCACTTATTATATAGTAGTCAAAATACATTATAGAAGCAAGGATTTATACTTGAATCACTTTTTAAATAACATGAAGCAAATGCAATTGAAATAAGAACACTATGTAGTGGGGGCATAAAGACACTAAGTGTCTTCAATTTAATCACTTGGGAATAACTGCTAAGACCATTGGCAGTGTTGCACTTATGCCACTTAAACATCCTGATTTCACTCTGTGAACAACAATCCTCCTCAATTTCACTATTGTCTTGAAAAGTTGGTCATAATTCATAAAAAATAAGTTCTCCCATGAATTGTTGTCGTTGCCTTCTAATATGCGATAGCTGTCTTCGATTCGATTTGATATATAGGAAAAAGACAAGTATCTTGCGTATACATCCCTTGGATCAATTTATTTTATGATATAGCATGTGCCTTATGATATGATCTATATACCTTACACTGTGCAATATATTATGATACATTGACAGAATTATAAATAGATCTAAAACCAGTAAAAGGATACTTTAGGTTCATTATAAACAGGGTTCTGAAGAAAATCTAGTGTTCTAATATCCAAACTGAAGATATCCGTATTGTCAATAAAATCAGATGCAAAACTATCACCGCTCCTGCGTCTCATATTTATGATGTGCAAGACTTTCTAACATCCTTCTCAGATACCTTTCAATTATCATAACAAGTAAACCTTAAAAGCTACCAAATTCATCCATCTAATTGGGTGCTCAGATGAAAAAAAGAAAAGAGAAAAAACCTAGTTAAAGGTGATAAGAAGCCGCATGGACAGTTTATACTCTAGCAGCCGATCAGATA
Organism: Agapanthus africanus; assembly: GCA_030015575.1. Classification (NCBI taxonomy): domain Eukaryota; kingdom Viridiplantae; phylum Streptophyta; class Magnoliopsida; order Asparagales; family Amaryllidaceae; genus Agapanthus; species Agapanthus africanus. The sequence goes on from CM057346.1 coordinate 136,336,927, forward strand.
TCCTAGTCACAAACATTTGATGACATGACCATATAAGCTAATTGGTTTCAAGGCGTCTATAGTTGTTGATATTGAATACTCTCCAATATCAAATATTTTTAGCTCATATCGCCTAACAACATCATGAATTTTAACTTTGTCAAGCTATATTTTTCTCAGTAACATGTTGAACATCTAATTTCAAAATAACCTCCTTTTACCATATGAGAATAGACTTCTAGGTTTTCCAATTTTATCCAATGATAGGTCTTCATCAAGTCAAAAACATCACAATGCAGTCCAGACCAACATGTTTGTTATACAATGTAAAAGTGTGCTCTCATCCCACTGATAGAAGTCTGTGCAGATTCCCTACCAAGTAATCCAAAGCACAACTGATTATGTGATTGTCATAACCTATAACCAGCACATCAACAGCGAAGTTGGAACCATCGTTTAAAATCTTAGCCGATCCCCATCCGAGATGGCCAATTTCGATTCCAAAAACGACAGTCCGAGTTCCAATACCAATTGTGTCTGATGTCACGTTATATTAGGTATACCATTGGATTAGTCGATATAAGTATTAAGAACTAGTTTACTACACGTCTGATGCATGTGGAGTGAAAATAATCTTGCAATATATAATAAGTAGATGGATTTATATAAGATGTAGAGCTAAAAAAGTTTTTTGAAAAGATGCTGCCTTTTTAAATTTTATGATAAGAAAAGTTGGCATGGATATATAGAGAGAGAGAGGTTAATGGAGGAAAGATGCCATAGGAGGGAATTTCCTCCTATGGCGTCAGAAAAATGCATCCTCCATGATTTTTTTCGACGATCGGCATACATCACATCTATCTTTATCATCTAAGATATGGATACACCAAATTTTAAGTGATTATACCATTTTTTTCACCGTTGATTTAGTTGGTGCAAAATTAATGGTTTACCGACAATAGAACTTTTTACATTGCTAATTCAACGGTGAAAAAGTGATCGAATCACATGAAATTTGGTGTATGCACATCATAGATGATAACGATGATGATTGATGGAGGCGATCTTCGGAAAAAATGGTGGAGGTTGTATTTTTTCGACACCATAGGAGGAAATCCCCTCCTATGGCATCTTTTCTCCATTATTCTCATATATATATATATATAGAGAGAGAGAGAGAGAGATTCTTGGAAAGGGAGAGCATTTATTAAAAAAATTTAAATAACTAAAAGTTGGAATGGATGTATGATATTGTGGCAAACACTTAAGGTTTTTTCCTTATTTTCTATAACATCCTTAAAAAAAGAGGAGATACCATTAGCTACATAATTATTTATAAATTTTGTAGGCTCCATGTGAGTTAATATTATAATAGTAAAGATGTTAAGGATTGGTGGCTTGTTCGAGATTGTAAAAAGAGCTATGCTGAAATGAGAGGTTAGGGTACCGCTTAGTGGCTAGCCACCTAGATGGGTTTTCTAATTCTAATTAAAATTATATTTCATATACATACATATAACATCAAAAATCGTAAAAATTCTTAGAACAATGTACTTAGAAAATATACCAAATATATATAGCAACTTCACATTGAATGGAGTGCACACTATCCAAAAATTATAATACATAACATTAGATGAAATATAGTGATAAATAAATTTCTAAATGAACATTTCAGCTAGTAAATTACATACCTCATAAAGAAATCGAAAAAGACAGAGACTTGAGAAGATCATAAAATAATTTGGACAAAATTATTTAGAGCTTATGTAGGCGAACCTTTAGAAATTTGAGAGGAGAATGACGAGAGGAAAGTGCCGACGAGAATTCTTTACAATTTCTTCGTTCGTGCAATTTGAAAATATATCGAGACATGTATTGTATTTTAGCAAGGGTTTTTGGTTAGGTATTCTCAGAGAAAAACCTTAAACTTGACACATAAACCTTGTATTATAACCCATTTATGCATCCACCTTGATAGGAGATCCCACTTAGGAGCTTAAAGTGCCTAGATTGTTTAATGCAACCGCTTGTGGTCACAGCAAAGCGTCTTGGGGCTGCATCCTCTAAAGCGGCCGCCCTAGACCACTTTTTAGAACACTGGGTTTGTTAATGGGTTGGTGGTTTTGATTATGGATTACTAAGTTTATTAATACGTTTTGGATCATTACAGTTTATTTGATATCCTCTATTACTGAGAAATATATCAAAAAGCTCATAGTTATTTTTTACAAGTACTAAGACAACTACTCTAGATAGCATTGATTACTAAAATAGCTTTCAAATTGTTTATAGTTACTTTGATTATTTATAAAAGAATTTTACTATTTTTTAGAAATTCTTTTTATCAAGCAATATAAAAATCCTACATTTTCGATCCATGACTGCCGAAATGGCCGATTCTGATTCCAAAGTGGCCATCCGATGCCAGTACTGATTGTAAACCTTGGTTGGAACACATACGAGTAAAACATTCTCAAGCATCAATATTTTTGCATCTTAAAGACATGGCTCTTTTACTAATAGCATTTTTTAAGTAAATTATAGTTTTCCCATATCACCAAGACCAGATCATAAGCACATAGATACAATCTAAACAATGAAATCAAAATCAAAATTTTATAGGGCAGTTTGATGATCACCAGCTATCTTATCAACAAATATTTATCCTTCAATGAATATAAACTCAAATTTAAAAAGGATGCGAAAGATGTAATCTTTAGAACGAGACTTACAAAGGGGATCTTCGACGCTTTGTCATTAAAGGTAGCAAGCCCTCCAAGAAGCACAAAGAAACTCAATCCTCCACAGAGCCACCCCAATGCTTCATACTACAAACACTCAACAAGACAAAATTTGGGCTAAACTAATCAAAACCCTAATTCTTTGGTACCAATGAGAAAAAATAACACCTTTCCGATGTGGGGAGCGAGGCGATCGACGCAGGGCTCAGGAAATGGGGTTCCGTTGTCCCAAATAAGCTCATCGTTGACAGGGAGCTAACAGTAACAAAATCAAGAGACGAATTGAAATAATGATAAAGATCTTAGAATCAAAGAAATAGAACTTAAGTAGAGAGAGAGAGAGAGAGAGTATTGGGTACAGGGTTATCGGGGACGAGGTGTCTGCCGACGGGGAGGCCCATGCCGGCGCGGGTGCGGATGGATGAAGTGGATCGGGTCACCAACCCGCTACCACCTAGGATCCGAGAAGCGGCGCTGCTCATTCTCCCCGCCATTTTCTTCCTTCTTCTTCTTCTGCTGAAGCAAAGCCCTAGATTGATCGATTTGGGGCTCGATTTGAGACTGGCTAATTTACCAAATACCGCCCTCTACTTACACCCAACTTATCGAAAACCAACCAAAATTTGAAATGCTGCCAAAACCACTCCCAGTCAACAAGACAGACATTTACTCGATCTTGTTATGGATTGACGCATAAAACTGGCGTAACACATGTTATTTGGACGGGTAAAGTTTATTTCACTCCTAACGTGACGAACTCGAAACAAATTTTGGACGCTTAATCAAATGTATAATTGATGTTGATATCTTTATCTTTTCTTTATTATTATAAGTCAAACCAGGGATTATGAAATGGACTTCTGATGAGGCTAGATACCGGTGTTTCCCCAGATCATGACACGCGGCAGATGACGTGTCCCAGGACTTACGAGAAAGGATCAAGATCGGTATGTTGGAAGCATACCCCGGGCCTTCGACCCGAGGATGTTCCCGACTTTCGGTTGCCTTCCAGACCACCCCTACGATCACCTTACAAACGACCATCGGCTCGCCTCGGAGCCCTCCCGCATGTTGAGTTCCCTCAGCCCTCCAGCTCGCCTCCGAGCTATCGTATATCCAAGATGCCTCGGCTTCCCGCTCGTTCCCGAGCCTCCCGCCGAGCTTAGTTTCCTCGGTCTCACCGACCGACCCACGGCACAGATCACAAGCACCTCCGCCACGGCTCCGCGAATTTCGCCAGACGCGAGATATCCGCCGTCCAAGATCCCGCATTCCACTCCATCACGGTCCCCCATTAACGAGCATATCTCGTCATTAATGGGAAATCTCGCCTATCACGCGGGCGTAACGGCAGGGGCGTAACGGCCGGCATGAATCTTGCGCCCGCCTGCCCATGGCTGCCACTATATAAATCCCTCTCTCAGACGATTCAGGTAAGCCAATTTTACCCTAATAGACCATTACTCTGCCCAAATACCCCGTCTAACTTGATCGTCGGAGGGTCCTCGGTAGCACAACCACTCCGGGACTTCCTTGCAGATAGCTCGCCCTCAACCAAATAAAACCCATTGAGATCCACACGCTTCAGGAGGCAACCCTCCAACTCAATCTCAGCCATCCATCAGCGCTCGTTGCAGATCAACGGAAGGTAATATCTGAAGGAGATCCAGAGATCCATCAGTTGACGCCGTCTGTGGGAACTAGTTCCACTCAACGAAAGTTCACCTTCCTATCTCAACTTCATGGCGAGTGATCACCGCGACGATCTAAGCTCTAACCGCCGCCTTCCCCACAATGAAGGCGCGGATGGATCCCCTCCTTCCTCGAACGCCATTTACGCCCTATCTGCTCGGATAGATCAGCTCGCGTCCGTCGTGGATGCACTCGTCCGTGTCCAAACAGCCGGGCACGCTCCCCAGGTCGCCGCTCCCCCACCTCGGGACCGAACCCCTACAGAGGGAGAGAAGACTCTGCCCGCGTTGGCAAGACCGAACACCACCTCGCTGTCTCCGGAGGCCACAGATCCCCCGGGCCGACATATTCAATGACCCACTGAGCGCCGCACAGCTCAACACCGAGGTCTCACGCCAGAGCACCTCGCCCCGAGGCCCATGGCGCCCCTGTCCCCTCCCGGGGAGGTGTCGGTTAGCTCGCCTGCTTCCAGGCATGACCGACACCCCCTCCCTCGACGGGGTCATACGGACGGGACTCATCACGGTAGCTCGAAGACGACCTCGCCAGGGGACCTAAGGAACCTTATCGAACGGAACCGGGGCCGTGGCCAGGCGTAAGTCTCCGGCAGCAGAGGCCAAAAATCAGAGTATGCCGAATCGTCGGGATACCACGGCTGACTCGACGGCCTCGAAAAGAAGATCGAAGGCATGCATCGGGAAAATCGTCCTTCAAGCGATGGGGCTAAATATGCCGCCGACTCGCTCACGAAGCCCTTCACCAAAGAGCTACTCGTCGTCCACGTCTCCTCCCGGAACAAGCCCCCGAAGATCTCACTCTTCGACAGGAAGTCCGACCCGATGGACCATTTGGACGCGTTCACAGCCGGGATGAGTTTTCAGGACTGTTCCGACGCCGCACAATGCCGCGCTTTCCCCGCCACTCTCATCCGCTCCGGACGAGACTGGTTCCGAGGACTCGCGCCACGCTCAATCTCTACCTTCGATGAGCTGGTCACCCAATTCCTCGGCCACTTCGTCAGGAACAGACGGCAGAAGCGGACCGTTGACCATCTCTTCACCATAAAGAGCGGGGACAAAGAATCCTTCAAAAGATACGTCACCTGCTTCTACAACGCCCTTCATGAGGTCCCAGAACACCAGGACGAGACGGTCATTACGGCCCTTAGGTCGGGTCTTAGGCACAAGGAGTGGCTACGCTCATTTGCATTAGCGCAACCTAAGACCATGGCCGATGTAAAGGCCTGGACCGAACATGAGATCCAGCTCGAGTCCGAGGTGAACGCCAATCTGCCCCGGACAGAGCAAACCAATCAGAAGAAAAGGGCCAGGGAAGAGAAAAAGAAGATTGAGGGGCTAAAGCCCTACTCCCCAAAATTTCAAGAGTACACCCCGCTCAACGACTTCCAGACGGTACTGTTGGAGAAGCCTAAGAGCGAGAGGTTCTTCAAACTCCTCCCAGTCTCGAATAGGGCGGCAAAGTGCACCCGAGGCCCCTACTGCGCTTTCCACAGGTCGCAGGGCCACTCCACCGAGAACTGCAAGCAGCTCCGAGACTATATCGAGAAGTTAATCCGCTCGGGGCACCTAGCAACGTACTTGCGAGACAAGCGGCAAGCCGACCGTGAGCAAGAGCACCATCCCCCTTCCGGCGGGTTGACAATAGGCCAAATCATGGTCGTGTCAGCAGGGGGTATGACGGGAACCGATGAGACTCGGCGTCCCTCTACGATCGAGGGGACTGGCGGCCACCCGAGGAAGAAGGATAAAGTAGCCGAGCTGATCGTTTTTACCGACGAGGACCTCCACGGTATATCCCTGCCTCACAACGACCCGCTGGTGATCACAGCTCGGGTCCACCGCTACGAAGTGCAGATGATACTGGTCGACTCGGGAAGCTCGGCGGACAATCTCTTTTATGACTGCTTTCTGCGTATGGGACTCACTGTTGGATATAGTGGCCTCAAAGTCAATTACTGGATCGCAGGCACATGATTGCAATGATTGAGGGAGGACCTATGCAGGTAGGACAGTCTTACTCAAGATGATAGTATGCTATCTGGTTTATCTTTATCATCGTGTACAGCTTTAGGTGATATTACAGATCACTATTACGCGTTGATAGAGCCCTTAGGATTCTTGCTTGACTACCAGCAGTATGATGGCGATCATATACGTGAGAGTTGGATAGTCTATAAGCACATCCTTAAAGTGGTCCCTAGTCATGGGAGTTTCGAAACTGGGCATCGACACTCCATTAGTAGACTAGTGTATACAGTCGAGACCCCGACGAGGGGCGGTGGCCGGTCTCACAAGTCATTGGTGTCAGTTGGTTCACCTAAGATGTATACAGGTGCTCATTGGGTTATGAGTACACCGGACAGGACTCGTCGGGAACATGCTAGTTGGTATTATACCTGACGTCAGATAACAGTTCCCTGGTGACATGTGTGCAGGTTAGTCTATCGACCTGAGATCGTCATTTGTCTCGTGTGAGTTCCCACTGTGCTTTGATTACTACCCTACCACGGCTCAAAGGAGTCATGCAAACAGGTTTTAGTTGGGTACAGTCCCGAGCCACATGGAGGCAGTGAGCGGATCGGCAGGGGTTGCGTCTCTCCCGGTATTGGGGGTGAGATCGCACTGTGTCTAGGAGAGCCATTACACGAAGTCCTTGGCCAAGGCAGGAGATTTACTGGTAGGTATTCCAGTGGTATCTCAGGGTGTTCTGGGCTACACTCCGACACGACTTGTACCGCTTTTGGGGGTCTGACTTTTACCAATCCCCTAGGCCCGACATGCGATACTCATAGACGAACGGACCGGACTGTACGTATATTGTCACTGACAGGCTCAGTAGGGTGTCAGGATGAGTTCGCTCATCGGTCTTCCTTTTGGTTAATACCTGGTAGCCCGTTACGTACGGCTAGTACCACTGACGTGCTAGTGGTTAAATCCACAGTCAGTGTATTGACAAGTCTTTAGAGTCCCCCACAGACAGTTTCTCAAGTTTCGGGCGAAATGTTGTAGAGGCCGTATGATATTATGGCATGATTCGATCATATACGTGCAGTAGTGCACAGATCATGATCGGACGGATCATACTAGTGGGTTTTGGTTTAAGCCGGATCCTAGTATTAGATTTGTTGGATTGCTTTCGTCTCATTGCATTCGCATTCAGTCAGAATGCGGATACAGGTATGTATATACATGTTATGGGTATCCTTATGATCCGTCACGAGTTTACTTTAGTAGATGCCATTGTCTTTTTATTGTTGCAAACATTTGGATTAATGTTTGCAAATGGAAATAATGAGCTCAAAGTCATGATTAGGAGCATTAATTGTGACACATGCACAAGTGATGACTCATGGTCTCTTTATTTGTGCATATGTCACATTATTGTTTGATTTATGTGTTGAAATGATAAGAGAAGAGAAGGAGGGCAGCCAAGGGGCAAGGGGTTTGCTCTTGTGTTTATCATTCTAGCTCTCACAACATTATCATTACAACACAAAAGAAAAAGAAAACTCTTCTTCTTCTTCCTCTTTCTTCTTGAGCTCACTATCTCCATTAATGGCATCATCTTCAACCTCCATCCATACACTCTCATGCGTTGAGAATCAATGGATGCTTGAGACAAAGTGATCGCACACATTCTCTACTTCACCTTGGACACGTCGGCTAGAAAACTTCGTTTCCGAGTTGCTTCGGTTCGAAGCGGGAGCCCGTAAAAAGGATTCATAGATGTGGTGCCCTTTCCGACGAGGAGACCAGAGATCGAGCGAGATCGGAGATGCCGCAAGGAGCTAAAGATGGTGGCTAAAGACCGAAGGACACGGATCGATCTGTATAGCTTTTCTAACCCTCTTTAGATTGCTAGTTTAATGTTAATGGTTCGTCCGGGATTAAAGTCTGCATTAGCGCCAGTTTCAAGTTTATGAAAAGTTTTTGTTTCCGCATTTTGGCCTCGGATCGATGGCCGGGGCGCTACCGTAGACTTACATGGTATCAGAGCCACGCCATTAATAGTTTACTAGCTTGTTTAGACAATGTTAATTTATCGAAAACGAAACTGAACCCAAACACTACCACTGCTGTCCCCGTCTCTGTCGATTTTAAAAGTGTTCAGAAAAATTTTCAAACATGTGCAGAAGACTAATGAGCCTACCAGATGACCACTGGCCAAATACGAGCCTAAGCCCTCGGAAACAAACCGGCCACCTACTTTAATATTCCGGCCAGGCCGGCCCATATGATGTGTTTGGGCTTCGTATTTGGGCTACAGACAGGTCTCTGGGAAGTTGGTGCAGTGGTATTGTTTGTTCAGCCCAATTTGGATATGGTTTTATCAGTTTTTCTGGGCTATTCGGGGGTTATTTTGGATTCGATATTTTATAATATTGTTTAAAGTTTACAGTACTTTACATTATATCTGCGACCGTGAATGTTATTTGATCGGTAAATCTTGTCTAATCGCTATAGCCCTTTTAGACGGATTTGCGAACGTGACATTCACGTTGATATTTTGTGTTGTGCTGTGATGTTGCGGATTTGTCGTAGTGGATAGCTTGGATGCAATGTTAGTACAGTTTGGTTATATTTGTATATTTGATATTGCGGGACGAGCGTCCGACATGTGGACTGCCGTCACTGCCTGTTTGTATATTATTCTTTTGGGGCACGACCGGGTTGAGGTCGATGTACCCGTTGTACATATTTTATTTTCTGTATTAGGATTACCCCGCGGTGGAGTGCACGGATAGCCGGGTTCTAGAGGGCAACGGGCCCGCATCTCTTGGCTTTGAGACGGAGGGGGCTTTACTCTAGAATTGGCGGGCTATTCGCCGCACTCGTAGGGGGTATAGGTTGACCCAAGGAGGGGTGCTCAAGTTACCGGATTCCGTGAAGTGCTGGATGGTCCATTCACTTTGTTGAAGGGGGCCGCCTCGCTTCAGGTTTTGGCGGGTAACTTGCCGCGCCCGTAGAGGTCTAGGATTTCATTGCACAGGCTATCCACACGACCAGGGGAACGTCGGGTTTTACTTGCGGCTCAAAGGAAACCCGGGGATCCCAGATTATCTGTATTGTTCTGTGATGCTTATTACATTTCTGTGATGTTGCATTTATCACTCCATGAGCGATTATTATATATATACTAGTAGATGTTGTAAGGTTACGGCGGCGCCCCGGCCGTCAATCCGAGGCCAAAATGCGGAAACGAAAACTTTTTCAAATTAGAAACTGGCGTTATCGTATACTTTAAATCCGGATCGAACCATTAACGCTAAACTAGCAACTAGAGAAAGGGTTGGAAAAGCTATACCGATCGATCCGTATCCTTCAGTCTTCGGTCACCATCCCAAGCTCCTCGCGGCATCTCCGGTCTCGATCTCCTCGTCGGAAATGGCAACACATCTTCGATTCTTTTTACGGGCTCCCGCTTCATCCGAAGCAACTCGGGCACGAAGTTCGCTAGCCGACGTGTCCAAGGCGAAGTAGAGAATGTGTGTGACAACTTTATCTCTTGCATCTATGGCATGGATGGAGGTTGAAGATGAAGCCATCAATGGAGGTTGTGAGCTAGAGGAAGAAGAAGAAGAAGAAGCATTTTCTTTTCTTATGTTTTCTGATGAAATGAGAGAGTGAGTTGTAAAAAATACAAGACCAAGCTCTCATATGGCAGCCCCTCTCTCTCTCTCTTCTCATCATATCAACACCAAATCAAACAATAATGTGACATATGCACAAAATGATGATTTCTCGCTCACAATTTCCATATGCAAACATTAATCCAAATGTTTGCAACAATAAAAAGATACGGCAATATCTAAAATAAACTCGTGACGGATCACAAGGATACCCCTCATCTGTATATACATACCTGCATCCGCATTCCGACTGAATGCGAATGCGATGAGACTAAAGTAATCCAACAAATCTAATACTAGGATCCGGCTTAAACCAAAACCCACCAGTATGATCCGCCCGATCATGATCCGTGCACTACTGCACGTATATGATCGGACCCTGCCATATATTATACGGCCTCTACAACGTTTCGCCCGAAACTTGAAAACTGTCTGTGGGGGACTCTAAAGACTCGTCAATACATTGGCTGTGGATTTAACCACTAGCACGTCAAAGGTACTAGCCGTACGTAACGGGCCACCAGGTATTGACCAAAAGGGAGGTCGATGAGCGAACTCATCCTGACACTCTACTGAGCCTGTCAGTGACAATATCCGTACAGTCTGGTCCGTTCGTCTATGAGCATCACATGGCGGGCCTAGGGGGTTGGTAAAAGTCAGACCCCCAAAAGCGGTACAAGTCGTGTCGGAGTGTAACCCAGAACACCCTGAGATACTACTGGAATACCTACCAGTAAATCTCCTGCCTTGGCCAAGGACTTCGTGTAATGGCTCTCCTAGACACAGCGCGATCTCACCCCCAATACCGGGAGAGACGAAACCCCTGCCGATCCGCTCACTGCCTCCATGTGGCTCGGGACTGTACCCAACTAAAACCTATTTGCACGACTCCTTTGAGCCGTGGTAGGGTAGTAATCAAAGCACAGTGGGAACTCACACGAGACAAATAATGATCTCAGGTCGCCATTTTTACCCAAGGTTTCGCCACATCAGGTCTTTTAAGTGAAATGCATCAATCGGCAATATTAGTACCTGCTCTACAATCTCAGTGGTTAATGATGCACGTAAGTATGATGTTATTTAGCTATGCAGCTCTTTTATGTGGATCGTTATTATCAGTCGCTTTTCTAATCATTACATTTCGAAAAAACATCGATATTTTTTGTAAAAACAAAAATTTCGTAATTAATTCATTTTTTTTTGGCAAAATCGAATACTTGAACGAAAAAAAAAGTTTTTTTAACCACACCTCCTCTTTTCTTTCATTTCGAAATTATTACAAATATCAATTAACTCAGCGTTTGGATTATTGGAGTTATCGTGTCATTAGTTTAGGGTTTACCTTTTTAACCATAGGTATTCTTTCTGGAGCAGTATGGGCTAACGAGGCATGGGGATCTTATTGGAATTGGGACCCCAAGGAAACTTGGGCATTTATTACTTGGACCATATTCGCGATTTATTCACATACTAGAACAAATCAAAGTTTGCAAGGTACGAATTCGGCACTTGTAGCTTCTATAGGATTTCTTATAATTTGGATATGCTATTTTGGGATCAACCTATTAGGAATAGGTCTACATAGTTATGGTTCATTCACATTAACATCTAATTAAAAAAATTCCATGAGGAATACATAAGAACATCCATCGTCCCATATATAACCAAAGTTTGTGGGAGTTTTTGAGAACCATTTGAATCATTCAAATGGTTCTCAAAAACGCAAGATACATATTATTACAATTCTAATTCACTTTCTTTTTTTTTGTTGTACAGCGAATGATTTCAAAAATCTTAAAATTCAAACAAAATTCTAAGGCTCTGCTTTCTGTCTCATTAATGAAAATTATCTATGAAAATAATTAGATAGGATAGCTTGTACCTTGTCAACTGATAGCGATAGAACGAAATCGGGATAAATACCAATACCTATTACAGGTAAAAAGAGACAGATCGAAACAAATAGTTCTCGTGGTCCAGAATCCACAAAATTGGAGTTTGGAATATTGAATAGTTTGTATCCATAGAACATCTGACGTAACATAGATAATAAATAAATAGGAGTTAATATCATTCCAATTGCCATTATCAAGGTAATTAATATTTTGGGCATTAAAAGATATTTTGGGCTGGTAATTATTCCCAAAAATACTACGAATTCCGCAACAAAACCACTCATTCCTGGCAATGCAAGAGAAGCCATAGAAAAACTACTAAACATGGTAAAAAATTTTGGCATTGGGATGGATATCCCCCCCATTTCGTCGAGATAAACAAGACGTATTCTATCACAACTCGTTCCTACCAAGAAAAAAAGTGCAGCACCAATAAATCCATGAGAGAGTATTTGTAAAATGGCTCCGTTGAGTCCCATGTCGGTTATAGAACCAATTCCTATAATTGTGAAACCCATGTGAGATACAGAAGAATAGGCTATTCTCTTTTTTAAATTGCGTTGACCAAGAGAGGTTGAAGCTGCATAAATTATTTGCATTGTCCCTACTATCACCAACCAGGGAGAAAATATAGAATGGGCGTGTGGTAATAATTCCATATTGATCCGAATCAATCCATATGCTCCCATTTTTAATAAGATTCCAGCTAGAAGCATACATGTACTGTAATGTGCTTCTCCATGGGTATCCGGTAGCCATGTATGTAGGGGTATAATCGGCGATTTGACAGCATAAGCAATAAGGAAGCCCAAATAGAATATTATTTCTAATGTCACAGGATATGACTGATTAGCTAATCTTTCAAAATCTAATGTTGGTTCGTTGGAACCATATAAACCCAGACCTAGAACTCCTATTAAGAGAAAAATGGAACCCCCCGCAGTGTGCAAAATAAACTTTGTAGCTGAGTACAAACGTTTCTTTCCTCCCCACATGGATAAAAGTAAGTAAACAGGAATTAATTCTAACTCCCACATGATGAAAAAAAGTAAAAGGTCTCGAGAGGAAAATAGTCCTATTTGACCACTGTACATTGCTAACATCAGGAAATAGAACAATCGCGAATTTCGAGTAACAGGCCAAGCCGCTAAAGTAGCTAAAGTAGCTAAAGTAGTGATAAATCCTGTCAGTAAAATAGGTCCTATGGAAAGTCCATCGATTCCCAGTCTCCAGTGAAAATCAAAAATATTTATCCATTTAGAATCCTCCTCCAATTGAATTAATGGATCGTCCAATTGGAAATGATAACAGAACACATAGGTTGTTAGAAGGAGTTCTAGTATACATATACATATAGTATACCATTTAAATACCTTATTCCCCCTATGAGGGAAAAATAAAATTGAAGAACCCGCGAATATCGGCAAAACTACAAGTATTGTTAACCAAGGGAAATAACTCGTGATAAAGACAAGATACGTTTTGACCAAAAAGCCCGTGCTCGGAATAATCTATTTTCTTGAGCACGGGCTTTTGTCGGTAAAAAGGAATCAAAAGATTCAAGTGGAGTTTTTTATAACGTATCAATAAGATAGACCCATGCTGCGGGTTGTTTCATGCCATAAATAAACACGGACACTCAAAAAATCTGTTGGACAAGCGGATTCACATCTCTTACAACCTACATAGTCCTCGGTTCTTGGCGCGGAAGCTATTTGCTTAGCTTTACATCCGTCCCAAGGTATCATTTCCAATACATCTGTGGGGCAGGCTCGTACACATTGAGTACACCCTATACATGTATCATATATTTTTACTGAATGTGACATTGGGTTTATAAATTACAATTTTGAACATAAAAAAATTTCGATCTGGTCAAGTAAAATCAGTAGTAAATGAATTAGATATTTATATTGTAAACACCAGACGAATCAATGGTTTATCAAAAAAATCTTAAGAATCAATATATTTCTAAATCTGTTCATGATAAAGGACCAAGAGACTTTGATTTATGTTTCAACAACCATGATCATACGAGTCACACATGCGACTTCACATTGGCCAATAGATCGTCAATGTTTCAATATTAATAGTAATATATTACCATATTACTCATATTACTATAAAATAAAAAAATAAATAAATAAAAAATGAAATAATTTATATAATAAATAGAATTTCTATATTATATGTATTGTTTATATATATTATGATATATTATGCTATGTCTTTATTTATACGATAATGATATTTATATGATAATTATGACTAATTATTCAACAAATTCGATTGATTGATACGAGTTGATTTTCTGTTACGATAAATCGACGAAACAATAGCTAGTCCAATAGCCGCTTCCGCGGCCGCAATGGCTATAACAAAGATTGAGAAAATGTCTCCTTTTAATTGGCGACTATCAAATATATCAGAAAATGTTACGAGATTAATATTAACCGAATTTAGTATAAGTTCAAGACACATAAGTGCTCTAACCATGTTTCGACTTGTGATCAATCCATATATACCGATCGAAAATAAATAGACACTTAAAAAAAGTACATGTTTGAACATCATTGACTAACTCCTCATCAACCTCGATTCATTTCAATATGAATAACAATTCAACCTATTTTATTGACTAAAATAGATTAATTACAGTACAGAAAAAAAGAGGGTATTGGCAGTACAGTAGATTAAACTAAAAACTTTCCTTTTTTTTTATTTATAATTTCTAAGAATTTTGTTAATTCTAAGTATTTATTATTGACGAGCCATAGTAATTGCACCTATCAAAGAAACTAAAAGAATTATAGAAATGAGTTCAAATGGAAGATAAAAATCTGTTGATAAATGAATTCCAATTTGTTGAACGTTACTTATAAGGTCCTGCTCTATAATCTGGTTTGATCTTGTAGTCCAAAGAATTCCGTACCATGACGTATCTGGGATAGTAGTAATTAGTGAAAAAAGAATACTTGTACAAACCAGTGAAGTAACCCCATCTCCAACAGTCCAAAGATAGGAATCGTTGCAATATTCTGAACCATTCATGAACATAACAGCAAATATGATTAAGACATTTATGGCTCCTACATAAATAAGGAGCTGTGCGGCAGCTACAAAATAGGAGTTTGATGGAATATAGAATAAGGATATACAAACAAGAACCAATCCCAACGAAAAGGCAGAATAAATTGGATTGGTAAATAATACTACTCCTAGACCTCCTAATATAAGAAATAATCCAAGAAATACTACAAGTATGTCGTGTATTGGTCCAGGTAAATCCATTATGTATAACAGATAAATAAGTCGAAATATTTCATGACCTTACTAAATAGTCCAGGAAAGGGAAGAGTGTTACCCTTTTTTTTTTATGGGTTCCTAATTTAATTAAATCTTAATATGGATTAATGTAGATATAGATAAAGTTATTAAAGTTATTGGCCAATCCTACTTTTTTATCTGAAAGAAAAGAATAGTTGGAATTTTCTATTTCGAAACCATCAAGAAAACATATTCTCGGTTTAAATCAAAGAGTGATTCTTAACAATCAAAAGTTTTTAGTTATTATTTGTAGTTTTTGACCAACCAAAAAAAAGAGGCTTAGATCCTTTATATCAAAGGATATCTTAATAATCGGTAATTGTTCTTGAATCAAGGGGTTTTTCTTTGTCCATTTTGCTTTGGGTCGAATTCATAACTGTTTGAATTGTGTAATCTCCAATTACTGACATTGGTAACCGACCCAAAGCAATTTGATTATAATTAAATTCGTGACGATCATAAGTAGAAAGTTCATATTCTTCAGTCATCGATAAACAGTTTGTTGGACAATACTCGACACAGTTACCGCAAAAAATACAGACCCCAAAATCAATACTATAATTAAGCAATTGTTTCTTTTTAATATCTCTTTCAAATCTCCAATTAACAACGGGTAGATCTATGGGACATACACGAACACATACTTCACAAGCAATACATTTATCAAATTCAAAATGGATTCGACCACGGAAACGCTCTGATGTGATCGATTTTTCATAAGGATATTGAATAGTTACAGGTAAACGATTTGTATGGGATAAGGTAATTATGAAACTTTGACCAATATACCTTGCAGCTCGTATTGTTTGTTGACCATAATTTATGAACCCGGTCACCATAGGGAACATATTGTAGATCTCCATGAATAAATTGATGTTTCTTTCTCTTGTTTGAGATCGGTTATGAATCTAAAATATCGTTTCCTATTCTGTTATTTATAGTGAAACAAGTTGGGAAGAAGTTGTCAATAATAGATTACCCAGAGAAATAGGTAAAAGAAATTTCCATCCAAGATTTAATAGCTGATCCATTCTCAGCCTAGGTAAAGTCCATCTTGCTGTGATAGGAATGAACAGAAACAAATAAGCTTTAGCTAATGTAATAAAGATACCAATTGTAATTCCAAAGACTACCGACATTTTATTTATTCCGAAAAGTTCAAGAATGGATATGTACGGAATAGAGAAATTCCACCCACCTAAGTAAAGAACTGTTATAAATAATGAAGAAACTAATAAATTTAGGTAAGAAGCAAGGTAAAATAAAGCATATTTTATACCTGAATATTCTGTTTGATAACCCGCTACTAATTCTTCCTCTGCTTCTGGTAAATCAAAGGGTAATCTCTCACATTCTGCTAGAGAAGATATTAGAAAAACTACAAACCCTATAGGCTGACGCCACAGATTCCACCCCCCAAAACCATATTTGGATTGTGCCTCAACTATATCAACTGTACTTGAACTGTTAGATAATCATAGTCGATAATAACATCACTGTTCACATCGCTATTTCAAAACCGTACATGAGACCTCAGCTTCATACGGCTCCTCTATGGCCACAAATAAACGGTAAGGACTTATTCTATTCGGTATTATCGCCATTTTTGGATGGTAAATAGAATAAATAGTCCAAAATTAGACCAATGCAATTCCGTCTGCTGGAATAAAAAGCGCTTCTGAATTGATCTTATCCATTAGAATTTCAATTTATCTTTGTTCGGTAATAACTTAATCCTTCGATAAAATACTCGTTATATCAATAAATATGTTCTATCAATAAATATAAAGAAAGAATTTTGAATGAATTCAAAATTCATGATAAGAATTCTATTTCTTTTGTTCCTGTTCTTCTTTCTCAGAGGAGGGGAAAGTATTCTGAAAAAAAAAATAAAGGATTAATTCGTTTTTAATAGTCATTTCTTTAATCAGTGAATAGGAGTATGCTCTAGATCGGAATCGCGGGGAAGTACTGCTTGGTCATTTCTACCAACTTAAAGTCCTCATTATGATTCGTTTTATCCAAAGTTTTATGCAAAAATACCCTTTTTTGATACCTTACATTATCTCCATTACTAATCTTTTGTGTACCTTGGTGTTCCTAAGTGTCCACTGATTTTTGATTGATCCACGGTATGGTAATACATACAAGACACTAGTACAAACCTCATACGGGTTGATCTTTTGTACCCGTTTCAAGATATGATAATTAGTCAAAGAATCTTGGGGTAAACAGTTTACACTGCTTATGTTTTTATTCTTGTACATAGAGAATGAGATTTTCTCTTCTTACTGCAAATTTCTAAGCAGTTTTATTTTACTCATATAACTATCTAATTTAACTCATCGACCCTAATGATGAATAAAAAATGAAAATATCTATTCAATATATTCAACCTCTTCACTTTAGTTTAGAGAGTAGAGAAAATAATAATGTTCCAACGAATCACACGTAGAGATATTGATAACACACATAGAGTTAATGGTATTTCATAACTAATAGATTGAGCAGCAGCCCGTAGACCACCTGAAAAGGAATATTTATTATTTGACCCATATCCTGACATAAGAAGTCCAATAGGAGCAATACTTGAAATAGAGATCCATAAAAAAACACCTATACTGAGATCGGCTAAAACAAGGCGATATCCAAAAGGAATTACTAAATAACTTAGTAGAACTGATATGACCGCTATAGACGGTCCTACGCTGAACAAACGGATATCTCCTCTAGATGGGAGGAGGTCCTCTTTAAAAAGTAATTTGGTCCCATCTGCTAGAGCTTGAAGAATTCCCAACGGGCCGGCATATTCAGGCCCAATACGTTGTTGTATTGCTGCGGATATTTCCCTTTCTAACCACACAATTACTAGTACACCTATTGTGATTCCCAATATAAGGGTGAAAATAAGAACAAAGATCCATATGAGTCCATAAACTTCTTTTAAGGATTCCGATCTAGAAAAAGAATTGATAGCTTGTACTTCTATTTCTGTCGTATCAATTATCATTTCAACGATCAACTTCTCCCATAATGATATCTATACTACCTAGTATCGTCATGATATCAGCCAATTTCATTCTTTTAACTAGTTGAGGTAGAATTTGCAAATTAATGAAACCCGGTGGACGAATTTTCCATCTCCAGGGGAAAACACTATTGTCTCCTATCAAATAAATTCCTAATTCTCCTTTTGGGGCTTCTACTCTCACATAAAGTTCTTGTTTCGACAATTCAAAATTGGGTGAAAGTTTTTTAGTAATAAATCTATATTCAAAATTATTCCATTCGGAATTTTTTGCTCTATCAAAGCGCCGGGCTTCTAAATTCTCATAGGGTCCCCCAGGAATTCCTTCTAGAGCCTGTTGAATAATTTTTATAGATTCCTTCATTTCACCGATTCGTACTAAATAGCGAGCTAGTGAATCTCCTTCTTTTTGCCATTGGACTTCCCAATCGAATTTATTATAACACTCATAATGATCAACTTTACGAAGATCCCATTGGATTCCAGAAGCTCGTAACATCGGTCCCGATAAACCCCAATTTATTGCTTCCTCTCCACCAATAATGCCCACTCCTTCAACTCGTTCCAAAAAAATAGGATTTCGCGTAATAAGTTTTTGATATTCAACAATTCCTGTTAAAGAATAATCGCAGAAATCCAAACATTTATCTATCCAGCCATAAGGTAGATCAGCAGCGACTCCCCTAATACGGAAATAATTATGCATCATTCGCATACCTGTGGCGGCTTCGAATAGATCATATAACAATTCCCTTTCTCTGAAAATATAGAAAAATGGAGTCTGTGCACCAATATCCGCCATAAAAGGTCCAAGCCATAACAAATGAGAAGCTATACGGCTCAGTTCCAGCATAATTACTCTAATGTAACTGGCTCTTTTAGGTACTTGAACACTTTCCAATCGTTCTGGTGCATTTACTGTTATTGCTTCTGTGAACATAGTGGCTAAATAATCCCACCGTGTTACATAAGGCAAATATTGTATAATTGTTCGATTTTCCGCTATTTTTTCCATCCCTCTGTGTAAATAACCCAATATGGGTTCACAGTCAATAACATCTTCACCGTCGAGAGTAACGATCAGTCGAAGAACACCATGCATTGATGGGTGATGAGGACCCATATTAACTATCATGAGATCTTTTCTTGTAGCTGGAACTGTCATATCTTTTCTTCCTTAATTCATTATTCCATGAATTTATAAAAATGAGGTTCATCAAAATGAAAAATCTAATAACTAAATAACTAAAGATTAAAAAAAATTAAAACCAATCTAAAAATTAACGAGTTTTTGACTCTCGAATACCCAACTGACCTATTAATTTCTTATAACGTACTTTATTTTTCTTTGACAAATAATCCAGCAGCCGTTGACGTTTTCCCAGAATTTTTCGTAGACCCCTTTGCGATAAAAAGTCTCTTTTATGTAATTCCAAATGTGAAGTAAGCCTCCTTATCTTGTTGGTGAAACTGAATACTTGAAATTCAACAGATCCACAGTTTTTTTCTTTTTCTTGTCGAATAGCCGAGATGAATGAATTTTTGATCATAAAAAACAAATTTTTATATTTTTTTCTTTTCCGTGGATTTTACCGATCAGGAAAAATAATAATTATTATTATACCAGTTATTTGAATCTAGTACACAAAAAATTTGAATTTCTTCATATACAAAATTTTTTTTATTTGATTTATCCAAATCAAATTGAAAATTTGATTTGGATAGAAAGGGATGCTACATTTATGCATTCACGAAGGATAATTTTTATTTTTTACTTAATCAAGAGGATTCTGTCGATTTCTTCCTAGATCCACAATTGATACGTAATTAAATCGGTATCATATACCAGAATGTAACATAACATATGCACATATCTTTCGACTTTTATCTACCAAATATGTTGTGAAATAGATATAATAGATATATAGGAAATATACTATTAACGAATTATAAATCGTGGATACATATGTATTCTTGACATACTGAAATGACTGCCGTTATTGGTATCAAACCAATAACGATTCATACAAGCTAAATCTTCTAATCGATAATTAGGCCAAAGAAACAATTTTAATTTAACGAATTTATTTGCATCTGTATTAAGATGTTTTTCCTCGTTCAAAAATTGTCCACAGTTTTTTATATTGTTTTGATTGCAAAATATTGGATTTCTATCCACAACATTACAATTTCGAGAATTGAAACAAATTAGAATTCTTAATTCTCTACGACGTCTAGGAGATAGAATATTTTCGGGAACAAGGAAATCATAAGAATTTTCGTTTTTATTCACAAGCATATTGCTGTGTTGTGCAACGGATCCATCAAAATTTTTTTTATCAACATATCCATTTTTTATTATGCATTTTCCATTAGTTTGGTGCTTATTCTTATCAACTAATGAAATACCTATGGTTTGATATATAATATATTTTCCATTCCTTTTCATAGATAAACGAATTGGTTCGATAATAAATATTCCCTCTTTTATCAATTCTGTAAGAGTTAGATCTTTCTGAATCAACATTGCATCCAGATGCATCTCCCCTTTTTGAATTGAGGATATAGCAATTTCCCTTGGATCTATCAGTCTAAGTAGAAGACAATATACCTTGATATTATTGATCATTCTTTGATTCAAGGTATCATCCTATCTTAATTGAAAAAGCAAATATTTTTTCAGGAAGAAATTCAGTTCTGCTTCTTTCTTACTTTTGGGTTGTTTTTTCTTTCTACCTTTTTTAATGTTTGCTCCCATGTAATCTTCTTCAACATTTTTTTTTTCTTTTGTTTTCGTATATCTGATACAAGATCTCCTTGGCCTTGTTGTTCTTTTTTTTTTGTTGGAATTTTCTAATTCAAGATATTCTTTTTGATTAGCTAATATAGGAAGATTTTTTTTTTTTTACGTCGATCTTTTCACTTTGACTAATATTTTCATTTCTATGAAAATGAAAAATAAGTAATTTGATTGGTATGATCCACGGTTTAATCTTATACGCATCAAAAAGTAACAAAAATTCCGGGAAAAACCAAGATTCTAAATTTGATATGGGATGATCTAACTTTTCTTTTTCTTGATTCATTCCCATCCAATTAAAAAAGTGTTTTTTTTGATTGGATGGGTTTATTTTGTAATGAATCGTAAAAGAAAAAAGATCCTTTTTTTCAAAATTTTGAACATTTTTCGTTTTAGCTTTTTTATGAATCTTGGTGTCGATATGCATATTGGTCCAGGTCTCAATATCGATATTCTTTCTAATAAAAAAATGTAGAATTTTACAACCAAACAATTTTCTATCCATATTTTTGCCCGTATCAATAATAGATCTTTTTTTTAGATAATCACTAATAGCTATACTTATCAATCCATAAAATGATTCGGGTTTCAGTGTATTGAAATTATATAGAATTTTTTTTTCATCTACTTGTAATGTTGATCCATAAATATATGAGTCCTTACTATCCCCATAATTTATATATTTATATGATAAAAGATCATATCCGTAATTTTTTTTCAATTTTTCTTTTTGACTCATCAATAAATCCACTGTGTAGTAATTTTGTTTCATATAATGGATTAATTGGTCTTTTTCTTTTTTATATAAATATAAATTGAAATTCATTGAGTCTTTCTTTTGAATCGTACGGCATTGATTGACTCTATTTCGCCATTTTTTCGGTACTAAGCGAGACCACTTAGTCCGAGATAAATTGTATTGATAATGGCCGCCCTTTAACCAATTTTTCCATTTATTCATTCCAGACTTATGAATTTTCTTATGCCTTGGTTTGGAATCAAATATTCCTCGTGTCGTACAATAAATTTTAATTCTATCCTTAAGAAAAGGATAGGTGCCGTGATATTGAAGTACAGATCTCAAATGATACTTGTTAAGTAATTGATTTTATGATAATTTGTAAAATACATATGCTTGAGACAAAGAGGATAAGTCACAATAAATATTAGAATTATTACTAATATTAGTATTAGAAAACGACTTTTTTATAGTAGAAATAAAGTTCATTGTATTTTGATTTATTTTATCAATTCCTTCTTGATTTGTTTCATCGTTGTAAATGGATTTATTGATAATTTTTTTTGTTGATTCAAAGAAAAGTTGTGTATTGATCCTTGGAATCTTAATTATACATAGTAATATATCCGTGTATATTTTTTCAATGAAGGATTTCATAAAATAATGCGATTTCCGTATTAATCGGATATTTTTTCTTTTGAATATTTGCCAAATGTCCTTCTGCGATTCCGATCCTTTATCATTACAAGTTAGAACTCTTTTTTTCTTGTCTTTTTCGATTCCTTCTATTTGAGTCCTAATTGTGATTGTCTTATTAGCAAGATCTTTCGTTTTTGTTTCTATGAGTGAATAATTTTCTACACAATTCGTTGATCGAATTCGAATGGTCGATTCGCGGATAATCTTATTATTTATATTGGAATCTTTTCCGTTTTCATTCGGTTCATATACTTTCACCTTCCTCAGTTTCAATAAGAAAACGGGGTTTACTTTTTCAAGTTCTTTCATTATTAGGTTTTTAACTATAACTATTTTGATGACCCATTTTGTTTTTTCTTTTGAAACTTTTTG
The DNA here is from genome assembly GCA_030015575.1 of Agapanthus africanus. NCBI lineage: Eukaryota > Viridiplantae > Streptophyta > Magnoliopsida > Asparagales > Amaryllidaceae > Agapanthus > Agapanthus africanus. Next base: position 136,359,852 of record CM057346.1, read on the forward strand.
AACCCATTTTCTTCTTTTTTTTAAAACCTTTATAACTTTAAAAAATTTCTTTTTCAATTTTATCATTTTTTTTTCGAGTTCCTTAAAAATGGGTTCAAAAAAAGAAGGTCGTTTTCGAGGGGACCCAAAAGGTAGTTCCGCTTCCTTTCCCCAGACTGTTAAAAAACAAAAAATTTCTTTTTTCCTCATTTCCGGATCTCTATGATCAGATCGTATCTTAGATATTCGCCAAGGTTTCAGACAGAAAGGAAATAGAATCTTTATCTGAATACCGTCTGTTAACCAATTTTGGGGAAATTCTGTTTCTGATAATTGAACACCATTATAGGTACATTTAACATGCATTTCTCTATTCCATTCTTTCAAATCCTCGTACCACTCGGGGAATTGCAATAATAGCATACGGCCAAAATTTTTTGCTATTATCAATAAGGGTAATATAACGTATTTTCTAAGAAAAGATTGGGTTACTAACATTAAACCTCTTATTGCTTGAGTAAATATAAAGGTATCCCAAGCTTCTGATATTGCTATTCGTTCATTTTCCTCTTCTTTCTCTTCGTTTGTTTTTTCCTTTTCTTTTGTCTCTTCCTCCTCAAAAAAATAAATTTCCAATTCTGGGTTTCCCCCTACCCAATTCCGAAAAATAAGATTAATTCTTTCAGAGATATTAAAAAATGTTTTGTCTATTTGATCCAAAAAAAGTGGAGAATGCACATTTGCTTGAAACATTTCCCAAGTAACTGTTTTACGTCTTTGAGCACGCATGGATCCTTTGATTATACCCCGGCTAAAATCTGATTGTTGTGAGTAACGTATCAAAGCCACTTCCTCTTCTTCATCACTAATGCTAGTATCACTAGTATTATTATTAGTACTAGAATTAGTATTCTGATCGTTATCAGTATAAATTACCACGCGTTTTCCTTTTCTTGAACGAATTTCGGGATCTTCCGTCGATTCTTCTTCATTTTCTTCTTTCTCTTCTTCCAAATCGTCTGTCAATTTGTATGACCATCGAGAAACGCTTTTACCGATTTCTTCCATTCCAATGTATTTCTTTCTAATTTTTTTTAGATCGTTTAAATTCTTTTGATGTTCAAATTCTAGAGAATCATTATGAAATAGATCATGAATCTTATTCATCCAAAATATTTCTACGGAATCCACTGTTGAAGTTAATAAATTATTCATGATTGCACGTGAATCAAATTTTTTTATTGTTCCTCGATAGGGTCCGTTCAAAAAAGGATCATATTTTTTTGGCAAGTATTCTTGTTCATTCTCATCATCGCATAATCTGGTCCTTTTTTCTAGTATATCTAAAGGAAGAGCTCCTCTCTCTTTTTCTATAATTTTTATTCGACTTATCAACTCATTGTTCAAGTTGTATTTTTTTTGTTCGTTGGTATAAATCCAATAATTATACAGGTCTTCGTGGGATAAATTTTCTCTCGTGTACAAAGAAATTTTCCGTTCTATCATTTCTGAAAAAGTCGATAAACTGGGTGGATATGTAAAAGATATTTTTTGTTTTCCATCACTTGGGCATATATAAAAAAAATATTGTGACATTTCATTTCGTACAGCATTTTCAAATCGATCATATTTTATATATCTTAATGGGCGATTCCATC